>NW_010729786.1:10088-24240 GCF_000365185.1 Nelumbo nucifera
CTCAGCCTCCACCATCTGGTCAAAGTTTCGGGTCCGATTCAGAAGAGTAGACTCCAGGTCCCGCACCTGTTGCCTAAGGAGCTCCCCCTCCCCCGCCATCCTCAACGATTCCTTCCTATAGCGTGCGCTCTCTTCAGTAAGCCAAGCAATTTGAGCCTCCTAGTCGTGAATGAGCAGCTCATGAGACTCGCTTCCCTTGCGGGTGTGATGGAGCTCGCCCCAGATCCGGTCGAGCTCGACCTGGAGCTTTTGGTTGGCAGCACGCTGGTCGAGGGCGTCGACGCGATGGATGTGCGTCTGGAGAGCCATGGCATGGATGGCAGAATTTACCTATCGGYGAAAAAGAAAGATCAGAAGACAGCGAAAAAGAGTAGAACAAGAAAGAAGAAGGGAAAAAGGCCACTTACCACCATGCAGTGAGCAGAGGCAAACGCGGAGAGATCCCCGGGCTCCATGTTTCCCCACTGAGCGATTTCATCGTTAGTGATTGCCTTCTGACTCCTCCGACGAGCCACCAGATAATCATTTACCCCTTCCCAGTTTCCCACTGGGAATTGGGGGTAAGGACGGGGCTGAAGGGGGTTAGAGGGTACCTCCCCCGGCTGAGGGAGCTTGCTTCCCCCAGGGTTAATCCCACTAGTCCCCTCAAGAGGGGGCGTCAGAACCTCAAATGGAGAGGGCAGGACCGGCTCGGCAGACCCGAACTCAATGCTTCCCGAAGGAGGGGTCTGGTCGGGGTGCGTCCTCTTCACCTAGCGTCTCAGGCTGCCCGAGAGAAGGCGGCGCGAATCGGCACTAGACATGATGGCTGCCAAAAGACCACAAGATATTAATCCAACAAGAAACAAAATGCATGTGTACACAATAGACACAAGGCACTGCACAAACTAAAAGACCGACTACCCGGGCTCAAGCCTGCCTGCACGAGCTTCTCCTCGGCTAAGTAGTCCGAGCAAAGGAAGCCTACCGACGCCCAGGATAGCATCGTTTTCCGAATCTCAGGGTCCAGCTCGGCCCCGGGGTCCTGGATGGCGCCCCTCCAAGCGGTGGGAAAGGGCCACCCCTCGGGGTTACGAACCACAAAGTAGTCTCACTTCCAAGCGGGAATCCTATTCGGCAACTCGTATAATAGCTTATAGCCGCGACGGGGGGAGAGGTAATAAAAGCGCCTCTCCGGAGGAACCCCAGGAGCAACATTCTTTATACAAAGGATAGAGGCGAAAATGTCAATGTCCAAAGGGAGGCAGTACTCGTGACATTGGGATATAGTGCCAACCATGTTTCGAACAACGTTGGGGTGAAGCTAGTCAACAGTGACGTTGAAGTGGTTCAGCACCTCCACTATAAAGGGGTGCAGGGGAAGATGCAGGCCAGCCTCGAGCTATTCCTGAAAGATCACTATGTCATTGGGACCATGCTCCCAAGGGAAGTTGCCAGTGGGAAGGCTGTAAACCAGGTCCCCAGGAAGGCGAAAGTAGCAGATCAGAGACCTGAGTCTCTCCGCTGTCATTAAGGAAGGGCCAAAGGTATCAAGCTCCCTCTGCCATGTCGCCAGAGGCCTCCTGAGCCTTCGGGATATGCTCCCTGGCTCCCCCCGAGCTCGAGGGAGCATCATCATCATCTTGACCATCGCCCCTATGGTAGGTATGGCGTGGGTACCCAGACATGGCTGACAGCGATTGGGACTCACCAGAGTAGACGGAACGGAGCGGACTAAGAAACTCGAGTAGACTAGGTGAAGTACGCAACATCAGAATCCAAAGCAAGATGGCGTGGACGGAGGTAGGGCCGAGGGGGGCTCCCCATTTATAGCCCTCGCCCTCTCAAACCGACGGCCCGGATCAAAACAGATCCAACGGCCCGCGGGCACCCTGACCGCACGCCTTCTGAAAACCAAAGGCGATTGGCGGCACATCTTCCACGATTAAGGTAGTCGCAGCCGCACAACATTCAGAATTAAAGGCCACCTCAGCACGTTTTCAGAATCCGAGAAATCAGAGAAGTTAGAAGATCTCTTGATTCTCGCAAATGCATTTATTGAAGACAGTCAATCAAGTTTGAATTTCGGTCAAATCAGTCCATCGCGCTTCATAAACTCCCCGCGCTAAGGCGGCACTCTTAGCCCGAGGAGTGGGGGACATTTGATGAAGGATGATTTGACCCAACCTATGAGACGGCGACACGTGGACGCTGACTCAGCGTAAGCGACAACTCAGCATTGTGGTCCGGTATGGCTAAGTGATAGGCCCATAAAGCAGCTCGCTACATGGTAGCGGGGTAAAGAAGGGGCTCGCCACAATGTGAGCTCCGAGTTCCCCGAGCTACCTCAAGGGATATTCCGAGGACCAATTCTACTAAGGGTACTTCTGAAGTATTCGAAGCTCGTTGCAAAGTAGCTCGCGAATGGGCCGCATGAGCTTTCCTTAGGAAGCTTCTATTTAATGAGCCATACCTATCAGACTGGGCCACGTCCCTAACTGACGGTGCAGTCCCTGTCCTTTCGACAGTCTGCACCCACGTCTCTCAGTAGGCGGAGGCGTGCCTGTCACTTTAGGGACGTGTCACTCGCCCGAGTAAGGAGTACGTCCCAACGGCCACCTGCGCAGCCCTAGCAGGTAACGGGTTTGGCAGGGACCCAGTGCCGGTTATGCCCGATCTCGCAAGAGCACTCCTATAAAAGCCCTCAAGGCAGAGGAGAAACTCTCTCTTGAGACCTCAAAACTCTCGAATATAGTGATAAAGCGCGACCTCCACTCAGCTTTCATTTTCTCTCTTTACTCCCCATACACAGTACTAACTTAAGCATCGGAGTATTCCCACCGGGCAAATCCCCGGGAATCCTTCCTTTCATCTTCTTAGGTGCCGCTCGTTGCCAACAAGGAGCCAATCAGCTGCCAGCTAGGAGTGTCCGGATCGCGCCACATCAGATACTCATGGATATGATGCATTCATTGGTATAATTTCTGCTTTCTGAATTTATTTTATCAATTTTTCCAAGATTTCAAAATTTATCATTAATGTTAATTTGTCCTAAGTACAGTTGGAATTTTTTCTTCACTCCCAACCTGCACAGTTGGGGCTAGTTTTATTTTTTTATTTAACCATCATATTCATATTTTTTTTGCCTGAACAATCATTCATGTTCAATTGATATACATATTTTGGGATTTAAAAAATAGAAAAGTTCAAAATTATAAATATAATTTATTTTATGTCTTAAATGATATTTATATTACTAAAATAATTTCTTTTAGTAGATTGAAAGTAGGGTGCTCATGATTTGGTTAACTGAATTAGTATTACCAGTAATCGAAACCAAACCAAAGAAAATCGATTAACCGGTTGATCGGTTCAGTTAACTACCAATTTATTTTGTCAGTTTTTTGATATATATAATATATATTATAAATAAATATTTAATAAAAATACTAGAAATACATATAAAACATTATATTATAAATAATAAATAATATATTCATATATATATATATATAGCGAGAGAGAGAAAGATGCATGTATTGTATGTATATTCATTCATTTATGCATATACCAGTCGGTCATCATTAGTTTGGTTTTTTGATTTTTCAGTTTTTGACGATCACCCCTAATTGAAAGCTTAAAATATTGTTAATTTGATGTATTCTTAGTAACGTTATTGATGATTGTAATGCATCTCTTCATATGAACTACTAGTGGGGACCCATACGATGCATGGGAAAATATGAAAGATTGAATAATTTTATTTACTATTAATTAATTGATAAATTAATAATCAAAATTTGTTGTTAATTAACAAAAAGTATTCAAGGTTATTGTTAATATTTAAAATTTTAATAATTGTGTTTTTATTTAATGTTGATTTACAAAAAATAATTATTGTTAATTTAATATGAACAAATATTTTGAATAAATTTAATTTTATTAATCATTTGTAGTAATTTTAATAACTATTATTATTTTCATTATTTTTAAATAAAATTTTGATTGACATTAAATGAATAAAAATAATTACAAAAGGTAACATTTTTATTAATTTCATTAATAAATAACAATCATATAGGAATGGCAACGGGGTGGGGCACCCATCCCTGTCCCCGCCCCATAGTCAAGAGACTCTACCCCATCCCTGCCCCGTCTCTAGTGCCAGGCAAGTCCAAAATGTTATTTTATGAAAATGTAGTTTGTGAAAGTTTTTGAAAATTTTATTATGTTTGTGTAATTATGGAGATTTACTGAAAATTATTTTAAATTTTTATTAAATATTTATTTTTATTAGGTAGTTTACTAATAAAATTACACTAATTTTTCTTTTTTTCCAATATAAATTAATTAATAATTTCATTTTCCAACATTATAATATTTGATTCCCCATCTGCATTCGGTTATTAACTGTAATAATAGCAATAACTAAAATTTTATACTTTTTGATAATTGTTAAATATAATTCTCAATTTTATAGAAACTAGTTAAAGAGTTTTTAATTTTTATAAAATGTTGTTAATTAACATGAATACAACAATATGTACACAAAATACTTTAAAAAGTCATGATGAGTTAATTAATAACAATATTTATTAATTTTGGTAATTTACTAACCGTATTTATTAACTTTTGATAATAACACTATTTAATACTCATTGAGTATGGGTTGGATTAAATATTAACCGTATTTAACTATTTATTAATTAATATGATTTTTTTTTTATAAGAGAGACTAGATATAGATTAGGAGGAGACATTTTAGGAATTGATTGGGGAGTGGGGTAACATGACATGTTCCTAATGGCTTAGAGGAGATACCTTATGAGAGAGATTCCAGGAATATTTTTAGGTAGTTGGGTTGGGAATGGTGACATGGCTTAATGGGAGTGGTGGAAAGGGGAGAGGAGAGAGAGTCAAGGAGAATACATAAGAGTATATAATTGTTTTATATTTTAACTTTTTAATAACCAATTCGATAGAACTCGATCCGAGTTGATCGGTTTTCTAGTATTTTCCGTTTGACTTTGGTTTAGCAACTTTTCAACCCGACCAAGTTAGGTCAATTTTGGTCTAGCCATTTGTAAACCGACCAAAATTGAACTGGCCCGACCATAGATATATATTAACATTTTAATTTTAAATATGATTTTTTTAATACTGTAAAGTGGGAAAATTCCCATATTTCTTAGTATAAAATATTTTATATAATAAATTTAATTCTTTTTACTTTATTTTTAATAATACCACTGTAATTTATTAAATTTAAATTTAATTTTTAAGCTTAAATCTTTAGAACAAATAAACCAAATCGAAAATAGACCCAAACCGATACAACCCGAGTTGGCGGGTTTTCACTAATGGTGAGTTAGTTTTAGGTGACAAACTCATGACCTGATCAAGTCAATTTGGTAAGCAACACAGCCTACAACCGAACTGAACCAAATCATGAACACTCCCAATTTTAGCTAAATTAATATTTTAATCTCCAATAATTACTAAATATTTATAGCAAAAATACACAACTATTGAAAATAAATTTATAATGAAGATACAATTACTAAATTTTAATTAATAAATTATAAAACATATATAATAACTAAAAATAAATTTATAACAAAAATACAATAAATTAAATTTCAAAAGTTAAATAATAATTGTTTAATCTCCAATAATTATTGACAAATTTTTGTTAAATAAAAAACAAAAATATATTTATAAATAATTATTGAAAATATATTTATAAAAAAATACAATAAATAATTACTAAAAATAAAATAAATATAAATTTTAGTACATATAACTATACAATAAATATACACTATTATCGTAAAATTATTATTAATAAATATTAAATTTTTGAAAGTTATTTTCTATAATTATTAATTGATATAAGTGAAATTAGTTATTTACAATATTAAAATATTAAATTATTATTAATATGGATATTATAAAATCTACTATAATTATTTTTCTTCTTTTAAGAAAATTTTTAAATTTATTACTTGATTTCTTTATTTTAACTATTTAAAATTTAGTCATATTAAATATTTCATAATTTAAATATTTAAATAATATGTAAAATATTTAAAATTTTCATTATTTGAATTTTATTTATTTTAAAGTTAATACATAATATGAAATATTTTGTTATATAATTATTTAGCTAATTTTGATGTTTTGTTATTTATGATATTTAGTTATTGAAATGTTTAAATAATGTTTTATTTTTTTAATGTTAAGTTTTTATTATTTGAATAACATTTAAATTGAATAATTCAAAAAGTTATAATTTATATTGTTACTACATAATTTCATGATGAATTTTGTAAAAAATATAGTTATTAATATTATGAATATTATTAAATTTATTATAATTAATTTTTGTGTTTTGAATAAATATTTTAAAGTTTGTATATAATTTCGTTATAATATTTAAATAATTCTAAAATTTTTTAATTGAAACTTTCTTTATATAGATGTAGATAAAAAGTGGGGGAGAGGATAAATAGGAATTAGAGATAGTTTAGGAGCTAAATAGGAATAAGAGACAATTTAGGCGAAAATGAGGGAAAGTAGTACCACTTAGCTAAACATTATAAAAGCAAATCCCACTTTCTTTATGGTTGTCAGGAATAGTTAAACCTATGTTCTTTCCTTATTGGTTTAATGGGTAATTATGTAGAATTAAAAATAAATAAAAAATTCAAAAAAACAGAAAATTAGGAAAGGGGGTTTGAAGCAGGGAGAGACATGGTGAATAGATAGATTAAAGTATGCATTTATTATGTGTTTATAGTTTATTCATAATGCTTTTTTGAAAAAACTATTCATAATTTAGTGTTACTAATGTATTTATGGGTTTTATGAGAGTTTCCCAAATGTATCTAACATTATCCATATATTTCCACTGTTTGTATATTTGCTTGAACCAAAGTAGGGTCCATGTAATAATTACACGTTGAAGAATTACTACTAAGTAATATCTACTCTCCTCTATACTACATTAAAACATGCCACTTGTCCCCACCCCATGTGAGTAAGTGTTTTAAAACTTCGCAGTTGCTAAGCAAGCATTAATCCCTAATTACATACTATGTTTTATAAAATACATATTTTTATGCATAAGTTAAACTTTTATTTTTGAACAATAAATCTTGTATGGTTACCCTTACCCACAAAAGACATTTCTTCCCCTTTTATCTCCTCTTTGTGGTGTAAACCAGTTCACCAGTTGCTGTTTAGTGTTCACTGCGTTTCTTTAGCAGAGAAAAACGACAAAACTAGTTGCTGTTTAAGCCTAAGATCCAGGGACTCAAAACTGTATAGTGGGAGACGGGATCTGCTCTCACAAATGGGTGCCTCACATATACATTCACCGTGTATTGGGAACATCTCCCCTAAATAATAATTAATAAATATGGGAGATGTTCCCAATGCATGATAGGATGTGCATACGAGGCATCTGAGGCGCCAGGTGTGAGGAGCAGATCCGGTCTCATACAGTGGCCCAAGCTTGAACAGATCCAATGACTTAGGCTGAATGGCAAATCAAATTAGTAACTCTGGTGGCTTCTTCTTCTTTTTTTTTTTATTTTTTGGTATCGAATAATCGCCTTTTGCCCCCCATAGGGACCACATTTCATTTTTACTTGACATAATACATCACTTTCAGCAACAATCTGGAAACTCTTCTTAATGGTAGAGTGGTGGGAGCCAAACATTCGAATCGAATATTTATATATTTATTTATTTTATATATAAATAATTTATATATTTATATACTTCATGTAAATAAAACATTTATTAATTACCTAAAATAATTAATTTATCGAATTCGAATTAAATCAAATATTCAAATATTTAATCGAATTTAAATTCAAATATTAATTTTCAATATTCGTGAGATATCGAATCGAATTCGGATATTAAATTTTCTAATTAGATTCAAATTCGGATATTGCCTGATTTAATTCAAATATGATTCATTTACACCTCTAAGAGGATAAAAGGAGAAGAATAATGTTTTATATTTTCAGAAAAGGTTTATATGTAAAAATAATTACCACCTATAAAAATTGATGAAAGAATAGATGTGTGTAAAAATAGGTGGATTATTAATTACTGAGGCACGGGTGAGTGGTGAGTGGTGACGAGTCACCCACATGGACAGTATTAAACATTAACGGGCATTTGCCATTTGGTTTATTGGCGGGTTGTAATAGACCAGCAGCTTTTATACTTTATTTTTACCAAAAAAGTATAAAAAAAAAAAAAAAAACTGTACTTAGTTTCTTATCTGTAAAATAGCCTCCATAAATTTCTTATAATTGACAATAGGTCTGATGGGAGCTACTTTTTCATTTTCATGGCTAACTTGCAATAAATCCAATCCATACACATGGTGACATGGATGGTACGTAATTGGTATGACCTATGTTTTCATTGTTTTAATAGAGCTAGCATAACATACGGTCATGGACAAGCAAGTCATAGGTGGTGAGGCCCAGATGGTGTGTGTCAGATGGAAACGGACAGAAATGCCAGACTTCCCTAGGGGGATGCATGTGGAATGGATTAATGGATGGGGCCTTCACCTTTTACCAATATAGATATTTTGCTCCAAGTGTGGCTCTTAGGGGGGGGTAACGAGCCGAATTCCAGTCTGGTAGAGCTCGACTCGTGAGGCTCACGAGTCGACTCGAGTATATATATAGGATTGTTCTCTTGAAGAAAAAAAAAAAAAGTGTGGACTATGGTTTTTATTTAGGGTTCAACTTTTTTACCCGTGTTTTATATAGATCTTGTTGGATTTAATATTTCACACTACTGATTGCTGGAAAATGGACCAAACCCAACAAGAAAACATGTCCTCTTGAGTGCTGTTGTATTGATATGGTTCGTTTGGTGGCATCGGAATAAGAAGGTATTTGAACATCAACCGTTTAGTCCCCTGTCGGTTCTTCTCAGAGCGCAAGCCTATATCAACTTTATTCTTCAGTCAAGCTGAAAATCATCTCCTCCACTTGTTGAACGGCAGCTGCCTGAAAATGTATCAAGTCGATGGACTAAAACCTCCCCACAACTGCATAAAAATTAATGTAGATGGAGCTACTAGCACTGAGGCTGCTGGTGTTATTGTACTCCGTGACCATAATGGTTCTCACTTGTTTTCACGAGCAATTCCCCTGTCTCCATGCACATCATTTGAAGTGGAAGCTCAGGCTTTCCTCTATGGTTTGTAGTTTGCAATGGAATTAAATCTTCACCAAGTGGTTATACAAGGTGTCAGTTATAGTTCAGCTTCTGTTGGTGGACACAGTACAACCACCGTGGCAAATGAGCTCTATAATAGCTGACTGCAGAAGCTATTATGCATGCCTTCCTTCTATCTTGATATCTTTAGTTAGGAGGACTGCTAACAAAGTGGCTCATTGCTTAGTGCTTTGGGCATTATATTGTAATAGACCCTGTACTTGTCTCTTTGTCCTGATGTGATTACCCTTTTTCTGTCCTCTGATATTTTTTATTTGAGATAATTGAATTGATGCAACGGCACTTTAAAAAAAAAAATCATCACAGTTATATGAGTTATATGAGAATAACTTTTTTTTTCACAATGCATAAGCAAACAATTAAGCTTTTTGTGTATATCTTTACAAATTACTTTATTTCTTCCCTTAAGGCCTCGTTTGCTTTTCGGAAAGTTATTTATTCGGGTAAATATAGTTACCTAGGTCAGTTTTTTTAGGAAGCACTTACCTAGGTAACTGCATTTACCCGTGTTCTTTTATTTCACAGGTAAATAATGTAATGACCATTTTAGCCATAAAAAACCATTATTAAAAGAGGCACTTCTGTCCCATTCAAGTGTTGACAATTTCCCCCCTGGGTGGGAAAGTTATTTACCCACCTAGGAGATGGGTATCACTTCCCCACATAAATCTGAAAAAAGAACATGGGGCTCTTGGTCAATGGGAACCAAAATCCCATTGACCTACTTTCCCCCCTCTCAAAATCCAAAAAAAGAATGCCCCCTAAAGATAAACAATTGAGACAAAGCCATGAGGAAAAGAAAGGGGTTCAGTCATCTATTGGTGGAATCTAGGGGTGGCCACGAACCGAGCTTCTCATGAGCTATTCGAGCTCGGCTCGTGAGCCTAGTATAATAAATAATAATTTTTTATTACATACATATAAATATATAATAAATAATTTGTATTATATATAATAATATTTTTATTTTTTATGTATAATAGTAAATAATTTTTATAATTCTTATTTTTTTGTATGTAAAATAAAAACATTATTTATATGTATATTTTTACTTTTTATAATTATAATAATAAATAATTTTTTATAATTTTTAATTTTTGTATGTAAAATAAAAAATATATTTATATATGTATATTTTCCTATTTTTTAGAAAAAAAACTTGACTTGTAATCGAGCTCAAACCGAGCTCGAACTTGTGAGCTTTGGACCAAGCCGAGCTTGAACTCAAGTCTCTAGCTCGAATCAAGC
Source organism: Nelumbo nucifera (assembly GCF_000365185.1). The sequence goes on from NW_010729786.1 coordinate 20,592, forward strand.
TTGAGCCTAACACGGTTTGAACGAGCCGAGCTCGAGCTCAAGTCTCTAGCTCGAATCAAGCTTGAGCCTAACACAGTTTCAACAAACCGAGCTCGAATAGCCATGTATTCAGCTCGGCTTGAATCCACCTCTAGTGGAATCTATAGAACCACCATGTTGCATTTGTTCATTGATTGTGAAAGTTGGGCTATGTTTGGTTGTAGTGTAATTTTATTTGCACTAATACAAATGCATGGGATTGCAAATGAAAAAAAAATGTAAATTCTCATTTAATTTTGTTTTGGCTTTTACTTTATTCTACTTCATGTCTTAATTTACTTCATTTGTAATGCAATCAAACAAAATAAGCTTTTAAAATAAAAATAAGTCAGAATTGCACTACCAAAGCTTTGCATCATGCAAATTTATTTGCATTGCAACTAAACACAGCCTTGGTTACATTTAAGAAGGTGTAATTAGGTAGTTCACAAACTTGCAAGATATGCCACATCTTATACTATTTAGACTTAGTTTGGAAGGAGTAAAAATGTAAATATATACAGATATATAGAGTGTAAAACCTTGTATTTTGTATTATTTTGCATGTATTTGTGCTCTACATATTTGTTTTTGTACTCCTTCCAAATTAAGCTTTTAGCAACTTTTTGTCCCCCCCCCCCCAATGTTTTAAAAAAATGACCAAGAATTGAAATTGTCCTTGCCACCGGTTTCTGGGTCAATGGTTAGACCGTCTGGTTTGAATGGATAACCCACTTTAACAAAAAACAATAAAAATAAAAACAACAATCAAAATAAGAAAGGCCAAAAATCATTGAATAGGTCAAGTGGGTTGACGGTTCAATTGCCGAGTCAACAGGCCATTGACCAATTCAACAGTTTTTGGCTAGGGACTAGGTTTAGGGTAAAACAGAACCAGTTGCGTGGACGGTTTCCAGGCCGAACGGTCTGACCATCCGGATCAACAAAGGTTCAAAAGCATTGCTCCCCTCTTTCATTCAAATTAATAACTTTGACAACCCTTTTATTATTTAAGAAAGGCAATTTTTTCCTTGAACTATAAAAAGGGTCAATTTAGACCCTAGACTTCAAAAATAAGGCCAATCATAAGCAGATAATGCCCAGCGTTAGTAACGTAATTCACAATCCACTAAACTATTTTACCCTAAACCCGGTCACACCAACATTTCCTATTATTTTATTCATTATTTAATGGATTGTCAATGGCATTACTAACACTAGATGTTCTCTGTTCACGGTTAGCCTTGCTTTTAAAGTCTAAGTTCTAAATTTGCCCTCTTTTAATTTGAGAGCAAAGTTACCTTTCTCGAACAATACAAGGATTGTCTAAGTCGAGCGATTAACCCCCTTTCATTCATACATCTTTTTGGGGGAGTGATTTGTAACTTTGTTCTTACATTCTATAAGTATGTGAATATGTTGAGGGCATTCAGTCGCATATCAGAAATATTTTCCTAATTTAACATATAAATTTGGAAAATATTGTTAAATATAAACATGGAAAATCTCTTGAGTTCGGTACACGAGGAGTTTTTTTTTCTATTTTAATTTTTTGGGTTAAGTATACTGCAACTCAATGCAGAATTCTAAATTATAACCCCCCATAGTCTACTAGTAGCCCCCCTATAAACTGCATCCTACCCATGGATTTGGCATCAATAGCTAAATATTTTAAAGAACAAAATATTTAACATAACTAGATTTTAAATAGTTAAAATAAAGAAACTATGCAATAAATTTAAAAAAAAAAATCTAAAAAGTAGAAAAATAATTATAACATAATATTGAAATTAATAATAATTTAATATTTTTACWTAATATTGTAAATAACTAATTTCACTTATATCAAGTAATAATTCAAGAAAATAACTTTCAAAAATATTAATATTTATTATTAATATTTTAAACTCTTAATTTGTATTTATTATATGATATAATATACCAAATTTAATACTTATTGTATTTCAGTAATTATTTATTATTTTTTGTGATAAATGTATTTTTAATGATTATGTATAAATTTATTTTGTTTTGTTATTTAACAGAAAACTTTCAATAATTATTGAAGATTAAACTACTATTATTGAAATTTTTAAATTTAATTTATTGTATTTATTGTGTTTTTGTTATAACTTATTGATTAATATTTATTAGAGATTAAACTATTATTTGGGATTATAGTGTTTATTAACTAAGATAATATATTTTTAGTACTTATTGTATTTTTGTAATTATTGTATTTTTTATTATCAATATATTTTCAATAATTTTGTATTTTTGCTATAAATTTTCAATAATTATTGGAGATTAAACTATTGTTGTTTATCAGAGGTGGGACTATTAATTTAGTAGAAATTATGAGTGTTCATGAGTTGGTTCGGTTCAGTCGTAGGCTATGTAGCCAACCAAACTGACTTGGTCAAGTTGGGGAGTTGGTCAGTTGAAACCAATTGACTTTTTATGAAAACCGACCCACTCAAGTTGTATCGGTTTGGGTTAATTTTTTTTTGTTTGGTCAATCGGTTCAAAAGATTTAAACTTAAAATTTAAATTAAATTTTAAAAATTGTAGTGCAATTATTAAAAAAATAAATTTAAAAATTAGATTTATGATATAAAACATTTTAGACAAAGAAATATGGGAAATTTTCCACTTTTCCATATTAAAAAATATATTTAAAATATAAAATATTAATATATATCCATGGTTAGGTCATTCAATTTTGGTCGGTTTACAAATGGCCAAATTGAAATTGATCCAACTTGGTCGAATTGAGAAATTTTTTACCAAAGCCGACCTAAAATACTAAAAAACTGACCAACTCGGGTCGAGTTGACCGGTTTCATCAGTTTGATGAATAAACCTAACTAAAATTAATTATTATTATTTTTGTATTATAAAAAACTTATTAAAAGTAGTATATAAAATATGAATAAATATTAATTATTTTAGAAGTTGAAAATATAAAACAATTATGTACTCCTATGTGTTTCTATTAGGGTCATTTACTAGAACACATCTTATAGTTTTCATTTTACTAAAACTTTCCATATATTTTACAACTTATTTACTTAATCAACCTTTCATTAAGGAGAGTTTGTTTTGCCATTAGGCCGATGATTTTTTATTCCAAAAATACCTTTAACACATTTTTTGTACAGAAAACAAAATTGACCAAATATAGCCAATAAAGTGTTGCCCATGTCTTATTAAGGGCAAAAATGGTATTTTTATTTTTATTTTCACTTGAAAGAAGAAGAAGAAGATGTATTAGAGAAGTAATACAGGTTCGAAGAGAAGAAAAGAGAGGGAGAGAGAGAGAGAGAAGAAGAAGAAGAAGAAGAAGAAGAAGAGTGAAGAGAGGAGAAAAGAAAGAAGGGGTTCAGTGGTTAATGATCTGCCGCCTCATTGACGGGTTTGTCGAAGCCCTCAAAATTAGTACTAGTCCCATAATCAAATAATTGTAGTAAAAGTGGTACTAGGTCGAATCTCACAGGGAGCAAATCAGTAATCTCTTAGCCGAATGGATAAAGTAATTGTGTGAGAAAATTTAATAACTAAAATTAAAAGAATAACAAACTAAACAAACAAGAGAAAATCAGTCTTACCGAATTCTGGTTCAAGGGTTCGG
>NW_010729798.1:7290-19399 GCF_000365185.1 Nelumbo nucifera
GATCTTGAATTCTTTTGATAATTCTTGAATTCTTGAATTATCTTGGAAGAGTCTTGATAAGCTTGGATTCTTGATAAGTCTTGGAGTCTTGGAAGAGTCTTGATGGATCTTGAATTATCCTTCCTTGGCTTAGCTTGGACTCTTGGCCTTATCCTAGGAGCTGCCGCCCCTAGGAGTGAGATGGGCCTTGGGATGGGCCTCCATCACAGGAAGAGGCTGGGTTTGGCTGTTTTTTATATGAAATAAGTTGGTTTTCTATTGGATTACAGTTACTATTAGTGTGTTTTTTATATGAATTGGGTTTGGCTACTTTTGAGTTGGGTTCACTCCATCTAAATCTAATCCATCCAAATAGAGGTTGTAGAGCTCCAATTGGCTCTATCCCAGTAGGTCGAGTTCTGTTGCTTGCAGGTAGACCTAACTCCTAAGCTAATGGTGTCTGTGCTGTGTATAGATAGCTTTAACATGAATTTCTGTAAAAGAAGGGAAGAATCTGCCTTGACCCAGCCATTTGGTCAAACCGGTGGTTTGGTCAGAATCTCAGTTCAAATCAACCTCTAACCCACAAAAATCCTTCACTCAGTCTGAGTCAATGACCCATCGACCCAAATGGTTGAACCATTGATTCATTTATCCTTTTTTAATTTTTTTATCAATGGTAATAATAGGTTGACCCACAGTTCAACTACTGACACATTATTTCAGCATCTGTCTGGGTTTTAAAAAACTGGTTTGTGTTTAATCAGAACTGGCTATTCGACCACCGATCACAAGGTCTCTCTCTCCATCTTTGTGAATTGTGATTTCCAGACTGACACCATCCACCCATGAGAGTTTATCTCCTGGGCAAACAGGGCCTCTATTGACTGGACGGCCCTTGTACCTGCCGATAAGCCTCAAGGATCTTGTGAATTAGATGTCTGGCCTGACCTTTCCAATTTTAGCTCAGATGCCATTTCTCGGGCAGCCTTTGGAAGCAATTATGAAGAAGGCAAAAGGATTTTTGAACTTCATAAGGAGCAAGCTGTACTAGTCCTTACAAGTGTTTCTGTTCTTCCCTTTACCAATTAGGCATCGTAATTTCATTTCCTAATAATAAAATTTGGCAAAATCAAATATACGAGAATCTAATATACATGAGTTTCCCATTGCACCTGTTTTTTCAGTGAAACACTTCAGCCTAAGCCTAACCTCTCTTTTGTTAGGCCAAAGACCAACCCATGAGCTTCAAGATACAGCACTAGCTGGCCTAAAGCAGGACTGTCGATGTTTATTGAAAGGACTTTTCCTCAAAATTCATTTCTTGAATTTTGAGTTGTCCACCCAAAATTCATTTCTTGAATTTGAAATTGACTTTTCCTCATTTGATGTTTATTGGAATGAGATTCGATTACAATAATGATGGTTTGGAGCTATTATTATAGCTTTGTGTGTGCTTGAATTTGTTGTTTATTTAAAATTTTTTGGAGACTGCACTTCTATAATTATAATTTGATTTTTGAAAATAACTTTTGTGGTATTTGAACCAATGACTCTTTAGTAAACCTAACTTTGCTAGCGGATACATATTACTTTCATGTTTACAGCCCTACCTACTGAAGGCTTTTCTCATATGGAATTACAGATATCTGCTAGCTGGAGGGGAATGCTTCCTTGGTTATCCAATTAATACTCAATATAACGGCTGAACCACCTTTCGAGATCTTGGGGAGTCATTTCATGGTTAATACATTATCACTCTATCCCTAAGCAAGCTATGTCCATATTACTCCAAAAGGATATGCACCCATCCATTTGCTGGTTTCCTTCTAGTTTCATGGACCTTGGTTCTGGAGCACCCTGACCCTTGTAAAATATGGTTTGCATATATCAGGCTGCATGATCCACAATAAGGCATCTTGAACTTATCAAAAAGAGAACGTGTCAATCAAAACTCCTGGAATTCTTATCTCACCAATTGTAGAGAGAACACTAATCATATGAGAGACATGGTCTCTAATATACCATCACTTTTCTAGACATCACCTTATGTTGTTCTACCACAAATCTGGAATGGAAGTATTTGGGCAATGGATTTTTTACTCATAAAAATATGGTTCTCTGAATAGTGTTATATCTAAATGATTTGCATAGAAGAGTCAAACATACCACAGACGCATGTTATCTTAAACAGAAATTCCATTAGGTACCGTCTTTGCGCTGAAATTTAAAATTATTTGGGTGAAGTTCTGGAATAGCCTATTTCTGAAAAAACAAAGTAAATAATAAATTAACTTTCTCAACCAACTGTTGTATCAGATCTAGATGCAGGTGATCTTTAGATTAAAACATATCAAATATGCATAACTCATGGCACACCAATAAGGCAATGAAGCAAAACTTTGCCTTGAATGTAGACTACTGCAGATCAAGTAAGAAAATTCTGTTTTGGACATGCAGATTGTTTACATATCAAGTAAGAAAAACCATATGACTTCTATACCTTTATTGGAAACCAGAGCGCATAAATCCTATTCAAGTCTCATAACCTATGCATGTAGGAAAGCCTCCCAATCCAATGGCATCTCTGCTTCCATGCAGGTCTATGTTTTTAGTCACCTGTCACTATAGATCTGAATGAAAAGGAACTTTTAGGGACTCTATTAGTTTTAATTGGCTGTAGTTTCCATAAATCAAAACTCTACTTTCATGTTAGTACTATAACTATTTGGGCTAATAGACTTTCCGAAATATTTTATTTCTTACAGAATTTAGATTTATGTATTCTTGTATATTAAATTTCTGTTTTTCAAAGGTGACATCTTAATTCAAGCATTCACCTCATCTTGCAATTCAAGCTCTAGGAACCCCTCACACTTGTAATTTTTAAAACATCAGGTCAACTGTATGCAATTTGATTCTATATGGTCTACTGTTATCTTAGCAACTGAATTTGAAGTTTATAGATGCCATAAAATTATGGAGTATGATCAGTTGGACCATCTGCAATTTTTCCAAATTCTGTTTTACTTCTTGCAGGTCAGAAATTTATTACACGAGCAAAATCTCCAGTGTTACCAATTTCTACATTTCCTTTTGTTATTACTTTATCAGGTACTTCATTTGTAAGTGATGATGGGTTAGAAATACTAAGTGATGGATGAATACAATTCTCTGTCAAGGTATCATCATCATCATCATCTTCATAGCAGGGCAGCCATGGAAATAGAGGATCATTTGAGTAAAATGACCTCTAGGACTTAAAAAATATAGAAGTAGGCTATTTTGGTTAAATAAGAAAATTCTGTTTTGGTTAGCTTGTTTACATATCAAACAAGAAAAATTAAATATGGGTCTCTTAGATGGCATAATGGTGGGGAGCTTTTCAGTAGCATGCCAGCTTTTTTAGTTTTCAGCATGACAATTTTCAGCTTTTTCAGTTTATTCTTCCTAGACTTATACTTGGGTCTATAGCTGGATCTATGGGTCTCTTAGATGGCATGGTGGAGAGCTTTTCTGTACATTGACAGCTTTTTTAGTTTTCAGCATGACAATTTTCAGCTTTTTTCAGTTTATTCTTCCTGGACTTATACTTGTGTCTTTGGCTGTAGTCGGGTCAGATTCAGATTGGATCCAGCGACATAAATTGAAATTCGAATCTAATCAGATATAGGGATAGCTGATTAGGTTCAGATCAGGCAGACTTGGATCAGATTCAGATTTAATCCAAGTCTACTTTAAAACATATGTACATGTTTACATGACAGTTACTTGGGTTACAGATTTTAGCTCCTTGTATGGTGAAAATGCTCATTGTTCCTTGGTTTGGATTAAATGACAGAGAGGAGAAGGATTACACTTTGATTCCGCATTCATGGTTGACAGTATGGAGAGTGAAAGGGTAAGCTGGGGTAAGGGGCAGAAATAAAGAAAAAAAAAAGAAATTGAACACTGAATTATGGTAGATTTACAAGCTGATAGCAAATCTGTAAGGGGATTTCTATTTTTGGGTTATTTGAGTTTCTAAATTAGTATTTTAATTAGAAAATCAGATATGGCTGCTAATTATAGTTACAAACAAATGCATGCAAATCTAAACCAGGTATAATGCATAGTATGCAAACTGTTTGAAAATGTTTTGTATCCTAAGTCTACTTGGCTGTGAAACATTTAGGCTGTCTTATAGGTTTAATTAATAGAAAAAATAAGAGATAGAAAACAGAAAGTTTAAGATTGACCTAATTGAAACCCAAATGGGCCTACAGTAAGGTTCATTCTGCCCAAAAGGGCATGCCCAAAAGTCATTCCACGCTCTTTTTTGGCAAACAAAAGTCATTTTACACTTGGACAAGATCTGTCCTACACAGCACCCATTTGTCATAGTCTTCTGGTGTAGCCAATCATGTAGGACTAATTGGTGGTGGCCCTTCAGATGGGTTCATTGTTCATCCCTTAAACCCTAAGATTTATTTGAGAAATCTCTCTCTCTCTCTCTCACGCACATTTATCATAGCCTTCTTTATGGTGTAGCTAATCTTGTAGGACTAATTGGTGGTGGGCCTTCAGATGGGCTCATTGTTCATCCCTTAAACCCCAAGATTTATTTGAGAAATCTCTCTCTCTTTCTTTCTCTCTCACTCTATTCCTTTAGGGGACTGATAATCTAAAGAAGAAGAAGAATACTAGAGAAGTGTTGGTTTGATTGGATGCCATGGTAGTAGATATCTTCAGACCTTAGTTACAAAAAGGCCATATGTTTTTAAAGAGTTGGGCAGGAATAGAGGAACCATTCATCATAGGTATCAGTGGTCCTATTCATGGTGGGTTGTAAATCTTAGTGCAAAAGTCAGTTGCTAACAGGACAACCGGCTGTACCAAGTAACCAATGGCTTTCTACTTTCTAGTTTCATGTGGATATGGCCACAGGCCACCCCGGTTTTCCATGTCAAGTGTCTAATGCAAAATCCAGTCCAATCGACACCCCTACTTGGGCCGATTCAAATTCATTGACAGCAGGCTTATGTTAGTGGGTGTGGGGGGAGCTGTGTCAAGTGTCAAGTGTCAAGTGCAGTATTTTAGTAATAATTAAGTTAGTTATAGTAAGGCTAGAGAAACATGTTTGGGCAGCAAAGAACAAATTTTATCAAAAAAATATTAAACCAGATCAAGATAGAATTTCATCTTTCTGGGTTCAGTTCTTGATTCTGCTTTGGCGATCAAGAACCAGGGGCATGCTTCTCTAATATTGATGATTCAGTCAATATATAGTACCATGCAACAGAACCAAACAAAAAATGACTACCTTCTGCTTTTCCCCTCTCATGCGTTGATGATGCAGTCACCATGTTATATTCATGCTTCTCTAATATTGAATTAGTTTCCTCAAGGAAACTCCTATTTTCAGTTTCAAAAGGCTCCTCTAGTTTTCTCTATATATCAAAAATTTTTAAAAAAACTAGAAGATTGGATAGAGGGAGATAGGAGAGAGCTACTGATATACTTAGAGAAGGTTTTCAGCTTTCTTGTAAATAAAGTTAAAAGACAATTTCATTTCAAGGGAAACAACCAGATTCTTTGAAATTGTCAAGTGAAGTCCAACATTTTTGAGGGGGGACAACCATTTTACCCTGTACCTTCTTCTGGAGGGTACTCCCCCCGCCCCACTCAATTGAACATGTCAAATATCAACTATTTCTAGGACTAATGTTTTATTGATCTTCCTCTAGTTGGTCTCTGAAGCCTACTTGTATAGAAAAACAGTTCTATGACTGTTGGTATATAGTCCTTCAGGTACAGGACTAACTTGTCTTATTACCAAAAACAAAGTCCAACGTGTCTACATGTTGGATACTTCTTGAGGGAAGAGTTATGGAACATGGTATATATGAAATGTAGGTGCATTATAGAGGTGATTTATATTACCATTCTAGAGATGGTGTGATTGTTAAGGCCCTATATACTGTTTATTTATGCAGTCTCCAGGGTTCACCTTGTGAAGGTAGGAACTTTAGGAGTGAGGGGATCAAGAAGACATTGAAGAGGCTTCTTCCTTTGGCCAGGAAGATTCAAGTGATCACAATGAGATTCTTGAGTGGGCAAAGGTTTGATGCTTAATTGCTTTCATCAGTGTTGTTAGACTTGGACTGGTCATAGAACTGTTTTGGTCACTGGTTTTGGGTTTTGCAGTTCAATTGTCTGGTATGACTAACCATTCAGCATTCTCAAGTAAAGTCATTTAATCATTCAAACTACAAATATTAAATGTCGCAATACCTAATTGGCAAATACATTTTGGGTATGCTTGACCAAGTCAGCATGAAGAAACTGGTAACCAAAACTGTTTTGACTGGCGATTCCTGGTTCAAGTGGCCCAACCATCTACTCTAGTTCAAGTCTGATAACACTGGTTTCCATACATTACTGTGTCTTGAAAGCTGCTAAGGGCAGCACTTGTTGTACTTTTAAATCCTGTTAAATTACTTTTTCTTTTTGAAAATTTAGGCAAATGATCATGGACCCTTGCAAATAATATTATCACTTACATTCTTCCCTCTGGATCACCTGCATCCTTTGGAATTTCACAGATCTAGTGAAACAGTTCTGCACATTTCTAGCTCAACTATTGATTTAAGATCTTGTAGCACAAGCAATTAGTAGAAGTAGATTGCAAATGATAATTATGTAGGAAGGATTTTCTCTGTTTTCTCTTTTCTATTTTATAACTAAAAAATTGTAGTTTGTGCATTAAAATGCATGTTTCTATGTTTAAATGATGGGGTTAGCTTATTTCCTTCCTTCATGTTCAAGCCTTTATTTCCGTTGGTTTGTTCTTTATTTATGAATCAGTTTACCAACTGTATCCTAGAAGACAGCCTGAATTCCCAAACAAGGACATTCATTGAGTTTTTTTTTATTTATTTTTATTTTTTATTGCCAGGACGTTTATTGAGTTATTATCTGATGGAATAATAACTATGAATTCATTTCTTTATTTTACCTCTGGAATAATAACTACTGATAGGATCTAAGTTCAACTAGGGTCTAGGGAAGCTCACTAGAATCGTTCTGCAATTTGTTATTCCTCAGAACAAGTACAAAACAATGATGAGGCTTGATGCTTGATTCATGTGATTTTGTTTTGTTTTTTTTACTAGAATCGTTATGTATACAAGTTGCAAGAAGAAGGGTCACTTGATGCTTGATTAATTTTGTTTAGTTTTTTTGACTCATTATATTTATTTTTTGAAGGAATGAAGCATGCTCCAAGTATTCCATCACAAGACAACTACATGTAAAGTAAAGTTGGAGTTCTTCAAGATTTGGAATCAACCTTTCATGATTTATTCATCATTTTCAACAAATTCATTATCATGGTTACTTAGCCCAAGACACAACTTTAGATATGTGGGTGTATGCATTGGACCAAATTTCTATGTATTAATTGTATTATTTATGATAGCAATTTTGAAATTGTAATATATTTTTAACACATGTGTGTATAAATACAGTTGGGATGTAATTCAACAACAGTTCATAAGATTTGTTGCTTAAAATATTTATGAGAAACATTTATTCAATTGTTGCCACTTTACAATTAGCAACGATTGATTTGATTGTTGTGTATGGAAGCTTAAGGTAACAAGTGCTTGGTTGTTGTTAATTCAACAATAGTTCATAATAATTGTTGTCATAAATATTTATAAAAAATAATTGTTCAGTTGTTGCTAATTTACAATTGGCAACAATTAACTTGATCGTTGTATAAAGAACCTTGGGGCAACAATTGTTTAATTGTTGCCCATTCAACAATAGATTATACATGTTGCCTAAGATGATAGTTAGACCATTAGGTAACAAGTAAACGGTTGTTGCATATTTACAAGTCTTTAATTGTGGCATATTTACAATTAGCAACAACTAACAAGATTGTTACGGATGGTACCATTAGGTAACAAGTAAACGGTTGTTGCTAAAAACTATATGGGCAATAAATTTTTATGCATTGTTGTTAAAACAATTTGTTTGTCGAAGTTGCAAATGGTTGTTGCAAAACACTACTTTTGCCAGCAATTGTACCAACTGTTGTGAAAAATCATATTTCGCAACACTCGATTGTTGCAAAACACTTTTAACAACGACTTCGTTAGCAACAACTCGTTCAGTTGTAAGTAAAACATTTGACAACAGTTTTTCCTGTAATCGAAACAATTTTTGACTGTTGTCAAAGGTCATTTTTCTTGTAGTGTTTGTACTCTATTCCTTTTAGATCGATCACTACTGTTTCTTCTTGTTCAATAAAGCTTCTAGGTTTCTAGTTGCCAAAGTCATCAAGCAATTGAGAATATCTTTTCAATTACATGGCATGATCTAATCATTGCGTGTAGGGTCCAAAGTCATAAATTAGACTTGCACTAGTTAACTAGAATAATCCAATTGCAAAACTTGTAGTTATTGATTTTTTCTAAAAAATTGTTATTTTCATTTTTTCATGTTTTATTTTAGAGTTAATTACTTATATTTGCCATGTACATTTGAAGAACTACTGCAATTTGGAAGAGCAGGAATATAATCAATTGGATAAAAGATGATGATGTAATTATTTGGATTAGGAAACATGAAGAAATTATGGATTTTTTATGTAAAAATTTTGAGTATAGATTTAATTCTGAGGGCACGAGGGATATTGATGATTTTATTGAGGTCATGAACCCTTGTATTTTTTATTCAATGAATCAATCCATTATTGAGGATGTTTCACAGAATCTATGAAAGAGCTTAAAGCTCCGGGTACTAATGACTTTAATGTTCTATTCTTTTTAAATTTTTGGTCAATTATTGGTGACACAATTTGTAACACCGTCAAAGCCTTTTTTCACCCAGGTAAAATGAATAAGATCTTAAACAAAACCTTCATTATACTTAACCAAAAAAAATCAAACTCAAAAATGACCAATAATTACAAATCAATCATTCTTTGTAATGCTATTTACAAAATCATTTTGAAAAATTTGGTTTACGGGATTAAGCCTTCCTAAGATGATATTATCTCCCCTCACTAAAGTGCACTTGTGCCCAATAGAAAAATTGATATGGAAAAGGCTTATGATAGGCTAGAGTGGAATTTCATAGAGAGAATTTTTCTATGATTTGGTTTCTATAAAAATAGATTGATTGGGTTATGAAATGCATTAAAATAGTATGATATCAAATTTTAATTAATGACACTCCCTTAAGAGATATTATTCCCTCCTCTCGAGGTATCATGCAAGGAGACCCCCTCTCCTCTTACCTTTTTGTGTTGTGTGTAGATGTCTTCGCAAAGAACCTTGAGAAGGAGGCAGGGACCCCAAAAAATCCTATTTGGTATAAGGCTTCTAGGAATGGACCCATTCTTCAATTTGCAAAACGACGGCCTTATTTTCACAAAAACTATAGTCCCAACTTGCCTCAAAATTAAAGAAATCTTGGAAATTTTTTCTAGAGCTTCAAGCAAGCCCCAAACATTTCTAAGTCTATGATAATGTTCTCAAAAACATTCACCATAGATTGAAAAATGTCCTATCTAGGATTATTCAAATTCCTTTAGAAACAAAAAATAGCCTCTGCTTGGGTGCTCCAGTCTTCAATAACAAGTTTAATACAGAGACCTTCAATTTTCTGAGGGAGAAAATCAATGGGGAACTAAATGGTTGAAAGAAGAATTCTCTCTCCCTTGGTACAAGAATTATTCTCATAAAATCTTCAATTAGCATGATTCCTTAGCATATCATGAGATCTTTTAAAATCCCAAAGGGGGTGATTGATGGGATTAGTAGAGAAAAGAGAGATTTCCTATGGACAAGTAATAGTGAAAGAAAACCCATTCAACTTGTAAATTGGGACTGGGTTTGCACCTCAAAGAAGGGGGGTGGTTTAGGTTTAGAAAACCTAGGCTGTGTAAATGATGCTTGTATTGCCAAGCTTGGATGGAAATTTCTTAATGAGAAAGAAAATCTGTGGGTCCAAGTTGTTACGAGGAAATATCTAAGGAGAGAAGGCTTTTGGTTAGTAAAAAAGAAAAAAGACCAATCTTGGTCATGGAAAGGAATTCTCTCTTCTAGGTAGTTGCTTAAGAAAGGTATTGGGGCAATGATATAGATTTTTGGAATGATAAATGGATCAATGATACCCTAATTAGTAGTTGTGTGAACATGAACTCCATTACTAACTCAGGTTTGAAAGTTAGTGATGTCATTGATCCCAAGAGAAAAATCTAGAATGCTCAAGTGATTCGATCTTTGGTTCCGGAAAAAACTAGAACAATCTTTATTCTTTCTTTACCAAGGATAGGATCATTTGGAGACCAAATCCTAATGGGAGGTTCTCAATAAATCAGCTTACATAAAGGCCAACAATTGAAATGACTCTAACCACGAGAATTTCAATGATTTGGTGGAAGTTTGGGGTTTAAACTCCCCTTCCAAATATAAGTTCTTCATGTATCTTCTATTGTGTATTAAACTCCCAACAAAAAGTTTTCTCCTAAGAAGGGGAATGGATATTGATGGTTTATGTAGTACTTGTGGTAAAGAGGAAGAGGACATTAACAATATCTTTGTCGAATGCCTCCTTACTAGACAAGTGTGGCTCTTAACCCAGAATATTTTCAAGCTCACAAACGGCCTTAACCATTGCATTCAAGAGGTCTGGAAGTATCTTTTGAATCCTAATTTTAAAATTCAATTTGATCCAGATATTAAAGAAAAGTTTTCCATCTTATGGCATATTTGGAAGAATCGAAATGATAAAGTATTTAACAACAAATGCTTGCCTCCTATCATTCTAGACAGAGTGCTAAATACCTTTTGGGTCATTAAATCTTTCTCCATGGAAAGAGAAAAAATGAAAAATCTTGGATCCCTATAAAATGGCCTATCCCTTATACCTATAGATGCCATAAAAATTAACTTTGATGCCTCTTGCATGAATGGCAAATGCGCTGTCAGGTGTGTTACAAGAAACCATTTGGGTCAAATTCTGGACGTGAAAACATATAGCATTGGCACTACCACCAATAGTTTAGCTAAAGCATGGACAGCTTGGGAGGCCCATAACATAGTTTGGAACTTCGCGAAAGCGAATGATCACATCTTTATCGAAGGTGACTCCAATCTGATCATTGACTACCTCAACAACAAGATCAAGACCCCATGGAGATTGAAGACTATCAAAGATTGCATGTTGATTCGCTCTCCGATTAAAGTAGTAGAGTATTATCACTTTTTACAGAAGCTAACAGAGCAGCAGATTGGTTAGTAGGTCAATCTCAACTTTCTTCAGTTTCTTTAGATTCCTTGCCTAGAGAATTATCAGTAGTTAATTGTTTAGATTTCTAGGGACGTGCTACCCCGTGCTGTGTAACCCCTTTAATGTTTTCGATTTATTAAAACAGAAAGCTACTTCCTTAACTTCCAAATACAACTTATATATGCATTATTAACCGGAGTCTATCAGAAATCCTAAGGGATTATCCTAAAACAAGATAGGGTTTGTTAGAGAATACACATGAGTGCAAGACTCCATGATCGGCCGGAGTCTACCTAGATCTGGATTCTACCCAGTTCATCAGTCCTATCTTATCCTGTCTTGTAGTGTACTCTATCTGTTAGTATTTTATTGTAATCCTACCTCCACAAGAATCTGAGTGTAATATAAACTCTTCAACTATAAATAAGATCTAGGATCCAACAAGTTCATTCAATTCGGTTCCTACAATTATTTAAGATTCTTGTTCTCTTTCTTGGTATCAAAGCAATTGGCGTCAATCAACAATTCCGTTTTTGCTTCAAACCAGCCCAGTCCTATAACTGACAGTTCTAATGAATTGCCGCAACTTCCCAATGTCACTCACTACATACCTGATGTAGCGCAATCCAGTCACTCCTACCTGGCACTCATGTGGCTCCTGAAAGATATCTGAGAAGAAGAAGAATCCCCGGGGGAGTTACCCGGCGGGAACACTCTGATGATTAAATTAGTACTTGGTAGGAGAAGCAAGGAGAAGCAAGGAGAAGATGAAGGCTAAGAGTGCAGATAGCGCAAGTATTGAGGATGAAGATAATCAAGATCATACCTGTTCTCCTTGATACTA
>NW_010729799.1:5923-19629 GCF_000365185.1 Nelumbo nucifera
TCCCAACATACCCAGGTTTTGACCCCCGCTAAGGACCTCACTGATTGGCATATCAAAGGCAGCCCAATCCGACACATAGTGCAGTACCATAATCGGGTCTAGGGGTCTGGTGTAACTTTCCAGTTTTGCCCATCAATCTCCAAGGTCCAGGGCAATACTAAAAATCTGGTCCGGTTCAAGAGTTCAAGTAATCCTACACTGCATGTGCCTTGGGTCTAACCCTGGTGGCTGAGACAAGCCACCCCAACAGTTGGCAGCACACCAGTGTCAGCCTTGGCAGGATAAATCTCCCCAGACTTATCCAACGGCTGTGAACATTTAAAACCAACAAAAGTCTCATTAAGTGCCCGGTTTTTGGGTCTTACGCACAGAATTATACCACACAACATGAATCAAACATGTACTTCATTTATTTACATTAAATATCAAAAGTACATCAAAACTGATTGAAGCTAAGGGCATACAAAAACTGTCCAACAGAAGAGACTCGGTTACTAAGTGTTAGATGATTGTCTTTGGCATTCCCTTTCCCATTTGACCTGAATCTCGACACTTAACTTAGGTGAAGAGACTCGGTTACTAAGTCTAGGGTGTCCATTGACCTTTTATTCTGTTTCTTTTTTTCTTTTTTTATTTTTTTGCAACACTGCTCAAGGTAGTCCACTGTCCTTAACAATTTGAAGAATTTTTTTGTGTGTTTGATTTCTCGATCTTTCCCTTCTTATCTTGGTTGGGGAAAACTTGGGAGTATGTTCCAATTTCTAAACAGTTTCAACTTTATTCAAATAATACCAATTTTGACTTTATCACTTGCTACCAATTTCTACAAAATTCAATACTCTTTTATCAATTTCCTCAACTTTTTCTATTTGGGAATCTCTTTTAATGGAAAAAAATTTAAATTTTTCAATGAAATTATAATTCTACAGATTTAAAGGCTTTGCTTTTCAATCAATATTTTTTAAATTTTTTTATTTTTTCTCTCTCTTTCCTTACCCTCAACTTAAATGCCCTTGTCCCCAATGGCATGACTAGACTGATGCCAAAAATGACTTGGGCCAAAGGGAACAATCATGAGGGTTTTCCTGAGGGGTTCAAGGTTTGCCAATTGGTCTCGTATCAAGAAAAGAAACAAAAACTCTAATTCTATAGACAATTGGAAACTACGTTGGGTTGCCTCCCAACCAACTCTAAGTTTAACGTCTTCAACTGGACACATTCATGCACTTCTCTCATCTACACTCCTAGACTCTCTTTCTTCCTTACACATACAGGGCTCAGATTGGGCTAACCAAGGGGTAGACAGGGCATCTAAAAGATCATCTACTACATCCACCTCGCACTCATCTTTCGCTAGGTTTGGATACTTAGAGGTACTAAAATCATTTAACTAGACTTTCTGCTCCCCAAATGAATGTCCATTTCTCCTAATTTATAGTTGATGTTTGCATGGGCCATTGCTTGAAACAGACATCCTAACATTACCAGGTTATGGTTTAGTTCCTCAGTTAGGGTCATGTCTAGGATGATAAAATCCACTAGGAAGTGACAACCCTCTACCTTGACAATGATGTCCTCAATAACAGCTCGAGGAGTCTTGACTCATTGATAAGCGAGTTGCAGAATTACCAAGGTATATTTTAACTCGTCGATCCTGAACCTGTCGTAAATAATGGACGAAAGCAGATTTATATTGGCCCCAAGATCCAATAGGCCCGATCGAGAGTGGTTCTAGAGATGATAAAACTTATGAGAGGAGCACTAGGCTCTTTCATTTTCTGGGGAAGTTAGTTTAGGAAATCTGCACTAACATCTGCCAAGAGCATCACCTTTTGTGGGGCCAATCATGGCTCCCTCTTTTGAGTGCATAACTCTTTCAAGAACTTGGCATAGGCCGAGACATGTTGGATTGCATCAAGGAGAGGGATGTTAACATGGACTTGCTTGAATAACTCCCTGATCTCCTCATTGCATGTCTCTTTCGCCTTTTGCAATGGCCCGATTGTGAGTGCAGTTGGAAAAGGAACTATAGGTTGGTTCACTATAGGCTCTTCTTCTAAATTTTCCTTTCCTTTTTCTTCCCCCCCCCCCAACTTATGGTCTTCTTGCTCATTTTCTTCTTCAGTAATGTTTTCAACTTTCTTTGTCTCACACGGGTCCTCTAAAATCCTCTCACTCCTTAAGGTTATAATAGCCTTGGTATTTTCAAACTGAGGGTTCTTAGGAGGTGGTTAAATCTACTGTGGAGGAAAACCCGGTGGCTGATTTCTAGGATTCGCAACCGGTTGACTCTATAGTTGCCCTACTTCTCTCCTTGCCTTAGCTTCGACTAGCTGTCCTATTTGGCTCTCTATTATATCGATGGACTGCTACTAATTTAGAATCAGTTGCTGAAATTGCATGAATTGATCATCAATTGTACGGGTCTGAGGAGGTTGTGGATAAGCCTTATAAGGTTGGACTGGTTGGTTCCTAAGGTACATCTGCTGGAATTGACACTACACTTGTGGCCTTTGAAATTGTTGGGCCATGGATTTAGATGGGTGGTACTGCTAGAATTGTGTGTAAGGTTGACATGGCTGAGCCGGTTGAGTCCCTGGGTAATCATTGTACTCCCAGTGGGTCTGGCCTTTAGACCATTGAGAGTGCACATCTGGTAGGGGGTTTTCTTGGACTTGAGCCCTATAGGTGAAGTTGGGTTGATTTTTCCACCCAGGGTTATATAGGTCAAAGAATGGGTTAACATTAGGTTGGAAAAATCTGTTGGCTGCATGTACTTGGTCTGGAATGACTAGTTGACGTGGGCTCACCGCAGGGTACTGGCTAACATGATGGGTTTGGCTTGCATAGATGGAACATGTTGGGTAGGATGACAAGGTTGGGTATGGGCCAATTTCTTGATGAAATGCAAGGACTTGATCAAGTCTTTGGGCCATCCCATTAATCTTATCCAGTTGTTGAGACACATGGTTCGAATCTATATGTGCCTCAGGTTGGAAGTAGTTTCTCATTCCACAAACTCCGGCCGTTGAATTCATTTTATTTCGTTTTAACCCCCCTTTTTCTTCTTTTCATTTGAAATTTGAAATTTAAATTTTGAATTTTAATTTCAAATTTAGATTTTGATATTTAAATTCTGAAACTCAAACTCAAATTTGAATTTTTAAATTTTATCAAAAATGCAAGAAAATCAAACACACGACCTACGGGATGACCTAAGGTTTCCTAAACTAGTGGTTCAACCAATGTAAATCTTCTTAGTTTCACTTGGAATTACACCACTTCCTTTGGTTAGCCAAGTAAGAGGTGGGGATGTGGGAGGCTCCCCTTGCTCTCGTAAGGACTTAATTCAGTAACCACAAAACCCGGTTAGGCTTAGCCGTTTAACCTCTTTCCTTAGACACCAACCGCCGGTAATGGAAAGTAATTACAAGCTTCCCTAAAATTCAGCACACTTTTGAATCAAATGTGAGGCTCCCTAAAGGATCTTGCTATCCAAATTTTAAAGTAGGGTTTAGGGTGAACCACAGATGAAAGGATGGTGGTTTTTGGGCCAAGGAAGGGTAATGAAATCCCCACCTTATCTTATTTAAATTGGATTTCCCTTAAATGGATTAACGAAAAAAACACAATAAACAAAATAAATGCAACTAATTACAATGCATGAACAATTATTTCTAATATGCAATTCAGCAATTTAACATAAAATAATAAAATAAAACTAATTCAGCAAAATGAACAATTAAAATAATGAAGAAAAGAAAACCTAACAAATTCACAGCTAACAAGATAATTTCAACAATTAAATAATCCTATATGATGCACGCTCTAAAATATCAAACCCTAAATGATGGAATGCAAATGCAAAAATTTTTAATTTTTTTATTTCTTTTTAAAATTTGAAATTTGAAATTTAAATTTTGAAATTTAAATTCAAATTCAAATTCAAATTCAAATTCTAATTCAGATTCGAATTAAAATTTAAATTTAAATTCAAATGTGAAATTTAAACTCAAATTCAAAAATTTGAATAATTTTCTATTAACAATTACTTATTCAATTAATTAACTAAGAAAAGGGGAATTAAATAAAGCAACAAATAATTATAGCAAACATAAAATAAAAGAATTAATTAGGATAAAAAAATAACAACTACAAAAATAAATTCTAACTAGAAAAATTGCTACTCTAAAGATTAAATCGAAAATAAAAAAAGAAGAAGATTATGCGGTAGTAAAAAAGAATAAAATAAAATAAACAAAGTGAGTTTCTAATCTGAAAATAAAAAATAGAACCTAATAATCCTAATTAGAAATTTGCTCAAGAAATTAAAAGAAAAAAAATCTAAGAACAAAATGAAAAAGAAATAGTAAAAACTTGGTGTGTGCGGAACCATGTCATTAACCACTTTGGAACACTAGTTTCAAAATTTGTAAAATTCTTCGATTCTCAAAACACTACAAACGCAGTTAGTGGTGAGAAAGGGTTCGTATCCACAAGGAAGTGAGGGAAAAATCACTATGTACTTTAGTCCGAACAAAATAACATGATGGAAAGTTGTAGAAACACAAAACTTTAATTAATTAAACTGGAATCCATTAAAATAAAATTTGAAAAAACCTGGAAGTGAAAAGTGTAGAAGAATAAATAAATAATAGAAGTAAATAAATAAAAGAAACTAAATAAAAAGTCTGTAATTCGATCAGAGGTAGCAGTCTCCGGATCTCTCCTTTGACCCTCGAACTCCTCGAGCTAGTTCTTCCGTCTTACCTAGCCAAATCCCAAATCTGTAGAAAAGAAAACAAAAATTAAACTAGATAAAAATAATTTGTAGAAAGAAAAAATCAGAATTGGAAATTAAATCTAAAATGAAAGTAAAGTGCTTGGGATCCGAATCCAGAGGTGGCAATAGTGGCTAGGCGAACTGCAAGCAGGAACCCCTCCTCTTGCCTAGGCATTCTCCTCTTCCTCTACCCTTGAACTTCTCAAGGTTAGCCTTCTATCTTACCTGGGGGCAGAATCCAACCCTTTCTCAAGAGCCCTTGGGTCCTTTTTATAGAGAAGGATGGATAAAACTGGGATTAGAGAGAAAGAGGGGGGTGGTAGCTGGGTTTTAGCAAAAATATGGGTGCCCTAGGGTTTAGAATGAAGGGTTATGATGGTTCTAAGGTGATCCTAAGGCTGAGATGAGAAGGAGAGGGCACCCAATATTTTGTAGGGCTGAGATTTGGGCGCCCAAAAATGGATGGTGGAGATTAGAAGGGATGGATGGTGGAGATTAAGCAGTTAGTGGGAGCTAGAGTTTGATAAGGATGAAAAGGAGTAGAAAGGCACCCTATGGTTTTCTAAGGAGTGGGGAGTATGCTAATACAGTTGGAGGGGCACCATTCTGGGTTTAGCAGGTAGGAGGCGCCCTCCTATGCTCAGTTTTTCACAAAAATACCCCCTTTCTCAGTTGGACTTCACACCAGCTTCCCAAAAACTGCATTTCAGCCATGAAACCTCCTCATTTTTCCACAAGATTTGCACAGAGACCCTTAGAGGTCACAATATTGAATTTAACTGGGAAAAGGGGACATTTTGACTATTCTAAGGCCTAAAATACCCCTGAAACGATTCCCTTAAGGCATCAAACTACAGAGTTATTGGTGTGTCCGGAAGCGCATCGTTAAACACTCTAGAACACCAGTTTAAACATTTATAATTTTTACTGTTTCTCAAACAATTACTATTGTAGTAAATGAGTGAGAATGGGTCATATCCATAGGGAAGCAAGTGAAAAAATATGATATACTTAGATCTGGTCAAGAGAATGCAATTGGGAATGGCAGGAAATACAAAAATAAAATCTATTGTTGCTGAAATTAAATGTTTCAAATTTAAACAAGACAATAAATAAAAATCAGAATTTAATAAAGTATGGGAATCAACAAAGGGAATAAAAGAAATAAATAAAAAAATGATCCAGAATCCGGATTCGGTGGCGATAGCTGCAGATCTGCCAGACAGCTTGCAGAAACCCCTCCTGACAAGAACCAGACATCCGTCCTTTCTACAACCCTCGAGACACCTTAGCCTTGAATCGAATGAATTCAGATCTGCAAAACAAAGAAACGAACAAGAATTAAATCTAAAAGATTGCAGAAATAAAAATAATAGAAAATAAAATAAAGAAAAGAAAAGAATGGTTGATCAGATCCAGTGGTGGTAGTTGCAGAATGGTTAAGCAACTTATAGGAGCCCCTCCTGACAAGATCTGTGCGTCCTCCCCTTCTACAACCCTTGAACTCCTCAAGAAACCTTAGCCTTGTTAACTGGGTGAATTGACCAACCCCTTCTCTAGGGCCCCTAGGGTCCTTTTTATAAAAAAGGGTGGATATAACTAGAATTAGAGAGAAAGAGGGGGGCGGTTAGGATGTAGGGTGATCCTAAGGCTGAAAAGAAAACAAGAGGGCACCCAATATTATGTAAGGCTGAGATTTAATGGCTAAAGGCTGAATGGTGAAGATTAGAAGTTAGGTGGCTCCTAGGGTTAGAATGCTAAAAAGAGAGTGCTCTAGAATGGATGGTGGAGATTAGAAGGAATGAAAGGTGAGGATTTAGCAATTAGGGACAGCTAGGGTTTGTTAAGAGTGAAAAGACTGGAGTAAAAGGCACCCTAGGATTTGCTAAGGCGTGGGGAGCATGCTAATACAGTAGGAGGGGCACCAAACTGGGTTTAGTAGTAGGAGGGGTGCCCTAGGATTTCACAAAAACACCCCCTCTCAACTGGACTTTACACCAACTTCCCAAAATCTGCATTTCAAACTTCTCAGTTTTCCCCATAATTTGCACAGAGACCCTTAGAGGCCACAACATTGCATTTAACTAGAAAAAGAGCACATCTTGACTATTCTAAGGCCGAAAATACCCCTGAACTGATGCCTTTAAGGCATCAAAATGCAGAGTTATCACACCCCCCAACTTAAACTTTGCTAGTCCCTTAGCTATGCAGCCTTAAAATTATACTAATCATAGAGATCTTTCCCGTCTCAAGATCCTTCCTGACAGAATTAGTCAAGCATCCTGATTCTAGCATTCTCAAACTCTATATAGAGCAGTATTGGGCCTAAGGCGTAAAATTGTCTTTCTTTGAATATTACAGAAACTTGGCTTAAAAATCTTATTTACCCTTCCATTTGCAGACTATCTTGATAATTTGAGATTGATTTTAAAATTAGACATATATTCTTCTTATCATTTTTTTTACAATAGATTTCTACCCCTGAACTTGATATGCATTTTTTTGTTACCTTCCACCGTCTGACGCGAATCTCGACACTTGCCTTAGGTGAAGACACCCGATTACTATGTGTTAGGTAAGTGTCTTTGGCATTCCCTTTTCCATTTAATGTGAATCTCGACACTTGACATAGGTGAGGAGACCCAGTTACAAAGTCTAGGGTGCCCATTGACCTTTCCTTTGTTTTTTTTTGCAACACTATTCAAGGTAGTCCACTGTTTCTAACAATTTGAAAAATTTTTGTCTAATTTCTCCATCTTTCTCTTGTTATCTTGTCAGGGGAAAACTTGGGAGTATTTTCCAATTTCTAAACGATTTCGACAACATTCAAATAAGTCCAATTTTGACTCCTATCACTTGCTACCAATTTCTACAAAATCCAATATTCTTTTATCAGTTTCCTTAACTTTTTCTATTTGGGAATCTCTTTGAATGGAAAAAATTTTAAAATTTTTTAGTAAAATTTTAATTCTGCATATTTAAAGGCTTAGCTTCTCATTTTTTTTTCATTCTTCTCTCTCTCTTTCCTCACTCCCAACTTAAATTCCATTGTACCTAGTGGCATGGCTAGGATGTTGCAAAAGGACTTCGGCTAAAGGAAACAATTAATAGGTTTTCCTAAGGGATTCAAGGTCTACCACCTGGTCTCAAATCAAGAAAAGAAACAACAATTCTAATGCTACAGACAAAAATCAACTGAAAACTACATTGGGTTGCCTCCCAACCAGCGTTAAGTTTAACGTCTTCAGCTAGACACATTTATGCACTATTCCCATCTATACTCCCCGACTCACTTTCATCTTCTGACAGGTAGGGCTCAGATTGGGCTAACCAAGGGGTAGACAGGTCATTTAAAAACTCATCCACTATATCTACCTTAAATCTTCCCCTAGGTTGGGATACTTAGAGGCACTAAAAACATTTAACCGGACTTTCTGCTCCCCTAATGAAATGCCCACTTCTCCCAATTTATAGTTGATGTTTGTATTGGCTGTCGCTAGAAATGGACATCTTAAGATTATCAGGATGTGGTTCAGTTCCTCGGTTAGGGTTATGCCTGGGATGATGAAATCCACTAGGAAGTGACAACCAATCAGCGAGTTGCAGAATTACCGGGGTAGTTTCTAACTCGCCGATCCTGAACCTGTCATGAATGGACAAAAGCATATTTATACTGACCCCTAGATCCAATAAGGCCTGATCGAAGGTGATTCCAAAGATGACACAGCTTGTGAGAGGAGCACTAAGGTCTTTCATTTTTCGGGGAAAGTGGTTTAGGAGAGTTGTACTAACATCTGCTGAGAGCATTATTCTTTGTGGGGCCGATCGTGGCTCCATCATTTGAGTACACGACTCTTTTAAAAACTTGGCATAGGCTGGGACATGTTGGATCGTGCCTAGGAGAGGGAAGTTAATATGTACTTCCCTGCTCTCCTTGTTGTGAGTCTCTTTCTTCTTTTGCACTGGCCCGACTATGAGTACAGTTGGAAAGGGAACTATGAGTTGGTTCACTAAAGGTTCTTCTTCTAAAGTTTCCTTTCCTTTTTCTTCTCCCCCCAACTTAGGGTCTTCCACTCCTTAAGGTTGCAATAGCTTTGTCATTTTCACGCTGAGGGTTCTTAAGAGGTGGTTGAATTTGTTGTGGAGGAAAACCCTATGGCTGATTTCTAGGATTCGCAACCGGTTGACACGGTATTTGCCCTACTTCTCTCCTCACCTTGGCTTTTGCCAGCTGTCCTATTTGGCTCTCTAATCTATCGATGGACTATTGCTGATTTAGGATCAACTGCTGAAGCTGCATGAATTGGTCATCTACTGTACGAGTTTGAGGAGGTTGAGGGTAAGCCTGATACAGTTGGGCCGATTGGTTCCTAAGATACATCTGCTGGAATTGGGTCTGCCTTTGTGGCCTCTGAAATTGCTGGGCCATAGAGTTAGATGAAAGGTACTACTGGGACTATGTGTATGTTTGACATGGTTGAGCTGGTTGAGTCCCAGGGTAATCATTGTACTCCTAGTGGGTCTGGCCTTCAGACCATTGAGAGTGCACATCTAGTAGGGGGTTTTCTTGGACTTGGGCCCTATAGGTGAAGTTGGGTTGATTTTCCCACCCAGGATTATATGGACTAAAGAATGGGTTAGCTTTGGGTTGGACAAATCTGTTGGCCGCATGTACTTGGTTTGGACTGACTGGTTGACAAGGGCTTGCTGCAGGGCACTGGCTAACATGATGGGCTGGGCTTGCACAGATGGAACATGATGGATAGGATGACAAGGTTGGGTATGGGCCACTTTGTTGACGACAAGCAAGGACTTGGTCAATTCTGTGGGCCATCCCATTAATCATGTCTAGTTGTCTAGACACATGTTTCCAATCTATCTATGGCTCAGGTTGGAAGTAGTCTCTCATTCCACAAACTCCCGCATTGAATTCAATTTTTTTCTTATTTTGTTTTGACCCCCTTTTTCTTTTTTTTTTGAAATTTGAAATTTAAATTTTTGAATTTTAATTTCAAGTTTGGATTTTGAAATTTAAATTCTGAAATTTAAACTCAAATTTTGAAATTTTCTTTTTTTCTTATTTTTTTAATTATTTTTTTTTTTATTTTTGATCTCTTTTTTTTTTTAAATTCGAAATTTAAATTTTTTGAAATTTAAATTCAAATTCAAATTTTGAAATTTAAATTCCTAAAATTTAAATTCAAATTTGTATTTTTAAACTTTCAAAGAAATGCAAACAAATCAACCACACGACGTAGGGCTGCCCTAAGGTTTCCTAAACTAGTGGTTCAACCAATGTGAATCCTTTTAGGTTCACTGGAATTACACCACATCCTTTGGTTAGCCAGGTAAGAGGTGGGAATGTGGGTGGCTCCCCTTTCTCTCACAATGTCCTAATTATGTAACCACAAAACCCGCTCTGGCGTAGCCGTTTAACATCTTTCCTTAGACACCAACCATCGATTATGGAAAGTAATCACAAGCTTTCCTAAAATTCAGCACACCTTTGAACCAAATGTGAGGCTTCTCTAAAGGATCATGCTATCCAAATTTTAAATTAGGGTTAGGGTGAACCACACGTTAAGGGTGGTGATTTTTGGGCCAAGGAAGGGTGATGAAATCCCCACCTTATCTTATTTAAATGGAATTTCCCTTATGTAGATTAACGGGAAGACAAAATAAATAAAGCAAATGCAACTAACTACAATGCATGAACAATTATCTCTAAAATGCAATTCAGTAATATAACATAAAAGAATAAAAAAAAATAAGCAAGAGAAGCAATTAAAATAATAAAAAGAAGGAAAACCTAACACATTCACAACTAGCTATGATAATTAATTAAATAAACCTATGTGATGCATGCTCTAGAATATGAAACCCTAAATGCTGGAATGTAAAAATTAAATTAATTTTATTTTCAATTTTATTTATTTATTTATCTTTTATTTTTTGTGAAATTCTAAAATTTAAATTTAAATTTCGAAATATGAAATTCAAATTCAAATTCAAATTTTGAAATTTGAAATTCAAATTCAAATTCAAATTCAGATTTGAATTTAAAATTAAATTTTAATTCTAATTTTAAAATTAAATTCAAAATTTGAAAATTTGGACAGTTTCCTTTTTTTTAACAATTGATTATTCAATTAAAACACTAATAAAAAGGAAATTAAATAAGGAAACAAATAATTATAACAAACAAAAAATAAAGAAATAATTATGCTAAAAAGATTAACAACTACCAAAATAAATTATAACAACAAAATTGCTACTCTAAAAATTAAACCAAAAATAAAATAAACAAAATAAAATTATGCTGCAATAAATAAAATAAAATAGATGAAATATTTTTTTCTTTTTTTGGTTTTTTTTAAATAAAAGAAAAACACAAAACCAAATAAAATAGAAATTTGAACAAGAAATTAAAATGAAGAAAAGAATAGATCTGGAAACAAAACTAAAGAAAAATAATACTAAAAAAATAAATCGAATCTAGAAAAAAATTAATTAAAAATTCAAAAATCACTATTCTACAAAAAAAAAGTTCAAAAATAAAAACAAAGAAAATTAAAAATAAAATGGGACGACTACACCTGAAATGCAATCCAATTTCTCTTCTCTTCTCTTTTGTCTCGTAGTCCCGCAACGCTTCGGTACCCCACCTTTCGCTATTTCATCCTGTAGAATCAAAGAGAAACAAGAATTAAAATGAAATTATGGATCAAATAATCAAACAAGAATAAATAAAAAGATAATGAAACAGATCCGGGTAAAGCAAATAAAATTTTTTCTCCGTTGCTTCCTCGGCAACGGCGCCAAAAACTTGGTGTGTTTGGAAGCGCGTCATTAAACACTCTAGAGCACCAGTTTAAACATTTATCATTTTTACCATTTCTCAAACAACTGCTAACGTTGTAAATGGGTGAGAACGGGTCGTATCCACAGGGAAGCAAATGAAAAATTAATATATACTTAGATCCAGATTTAGTGGTTAGGGGCGGCTAGGGTTTGTTAAGAGTGAAAGGAATGGGTTAAAAGGCGCCTTAGAATTTGCTAAGACATGGGAAACATGCTAATATAGTAGGAGGGGTTCCGAATTGGGTTTAGCAGCTAGGAAGCGCCTACTTGCTTTTAGTTTCTCACAAAAACACCCCTTCTCTTAGTTGGACTTCACACCAGCTTCCCAAAACATGTATTTCATCAATGAAAACTTCCCAGTTTTCCCTAGAATTTGCATAGAGACCCTTAGAGGCCACAACATTGCATTTAACTGGGGAAAGGGCACATCTTGACTATTCTAAGGCCAAAAATACCCTTGAATTGATGCCCTTAAGGCATCAAAATGTAGAGTTATCAGTTATCACAGGTCGACAAGGAGGAGTATGTAAAGTGGCCTAAAAAGTTGAAGAGAAACCCCAAGAGGGGAAACTTAAAGAAGTACTACAAATACCACTGTGGCACTGGCCATGACACCGAGGATTGCTACGAGTTGAAAAACGAGATAGAGTCCCTCATCTACCGCGGTCACCTCAAGTAGTACATCGGAGTCAATACACGAAGAAGGAGAAGTGTCCAATAAATTAGTTTCTATGATAAAGGATTCGAAATTACCCTGCTTCTTGGTCTGCAGATATTGAGGACAATTCCTCTTCTAGTGGTCGGTCTACTTGCAGAAGTGACATGCATCTGATGCCTTGTCCTTCTTCTACTTTTTAGGTTTGCTAAACTTCTTCTGAGGCTTCTTCTTTGCCTTCCGCTTTTTCTTGCCCGATTTTCCACCTTCAACAAGCATGGCAATTAGCTTATCCTTCTTAATCAGTTCTACAGCCCTCTACAACATATTGCTGAGTTCCTAAAGGCTAACTTTTAGCTTATTCATGTTGTAATTCATGATAAACTAATTGATGGAGAGTGGCAAAAAGTTAAGAACAACATTAATTTTAGTATCATCATTGTGAATATCGGAAAAACCGGCTAACTTACCACTTCGGCTGGAAGCGGAGTCGCCACCCATCAGTTATGGAAATGGAGGTGATGGGACCTCTGAGAGTGGCATCAAAAATATTTTAGTTCAATAGTGACTCCAAGACCCAAGGCATTGGCAAAACCAGTCCGGGTAAGACTTGGATGGGAGAGGGAAAGGGTTAAGCATCCCTTTCCCGGGTCCAATAGGTGGGGTCCACATGGTATCTCCAACAAACAAGAATAAACCACTATGATAATAATAACCAAGCACCAAAACAAGCCAATATAAAAGGGAAATTGTTGTATCAGTTCTCATTATTTTCCATTTATATATTTTTTATTTTTATTGTTTGTTTCACTTTTTTTGTTTATTTTGAAGGGATGAGAGATCCATCCTATGGATGCACAAAGATTGCGGAATAAGGGGGCGAATTTCAAAAATTTTTTCTCTCCCATCAACTGGGAATCGCATTCCCTATTTAGAAAATCATATTTTTTATGAGACTTAGAAGAACCTTATTTTGTCCCCTTAATTTCATCCTTTTACACTACTTTTGCACTTAAATGCACTCATTACTCTTGTATTTCGATTCAGGGCAATAAAGAAGGCATTTGGAAGGAAACAGGCCAATTCGGGTGATTTTGCACAGTTTCGGCGACAGTCAGTGATTTGGGCCTAACTCACAGTTCCGGACTCCAAATTGGGCAATTCAAAAATAATTAGAAAGAAAAAATAAAGGCCCACAACTTTACTGTTTTGGGTTTTGACTGATTCTGCCTGCACCGAGTACGAAATCGGGCCCAAAGTCGGAGTAAATTCGCAGCCAGGCCCATTTAACAGCTGAAGCCCAACTCGCAGAAGAACCTGGAAGCAGCCCAAGTAGCAGAGAAGCCCAACTCGGATGCAAGAGTCTAGAGTCCTAATTCGAATGTAATCTCCCAAGAGGGAGAGAGT
>NW_010729802.1:0-26069 GCF_000365185.1 Nelumbo nucifera
ATACTGCTTCTCCGGATCAGGTATAATCCTCCCATTTATCTTTTGGTACAGATCTGGTTTGATTAGGGTTCAAGTAGATCCTTGAATATTGTATTCTAAATTCAGGGAATATGATTCCCAGTTGGGAGAAGGTAGGAAATTTTGAAATTCGCCCCACCTATTCCGCAACCTTTATGGCGTCCATTAGATGGATCCTACCATTCTTTCATTCAGTACTATTAGTTATTGGATCAATCCCCGTGGGAATGATACTCTACTCATCATTATATTACTTGATCAACTAGTGCACTTGCTAGTGTCTTCTAAGCGCATGAATATGCTCATACAAATAATGAAGTGCAGGCAAAGCAACGGAAAACCACAACAAATCCAACCTACCCCTATTATGCACCTAGAGCTATTGAGTTTGCTATGACTTGGCTAAATAGATCTTGGATCCTAAGCAAGAATGGGTCAAGGTTAAACCTGACTTGTGAGAGTGTAGGGTGTAGGGTGCTATGGATAAAATAGACTTGGTGTGAAGTGCTAGTGTTGTCGATTCTACAGTGGGTGTGGCTACTGATTGGAAGAGTCCTAAGAAGGATAAATGTGTAGGTGATTAGATAGGATAGCTTCCTTGGAGTCAGTCAAGGGAACCTAGCAGGGATGTGCAAGAATCTATGGTCAACTAGACTAGTTCATGCAAGGGGAATGTCTTAAATTAGTTTACCTCTATCGAAAATTAAAATGCATTTAGGAAGTAAAAACTAAGATTGAGCTTGAAGTTGGAAAACAAATACAATGGTTAAAGAAACTTTGAAAAATCTTTCGGGGTTTGAGGAATTCGATTAAGATAAAGAGCATTCATGGACTTTGGTGTTTTCTCATGTTTCATGCAAGGGGAATGTCTTAAATTAGTTTACCTCTATCGAAAATTAAAATAGAAAGTAAAAACTAAGATTGAGCTTGAAGTTGGAAAACAAATACAATGKTTAAAGAAACTTTGAAAAATCTTTCGGGGTTTGAGGAATTYGATTAAGATAARGAKCATTCATGGACTTTGGTGTTTTCTYATGTTTCATGCAAGGGGAATGTCTTAAATTAGTTTACCTCTATCGAAAATTAAAATAGAAAGTAAAAACTAAGATTGAGCTTGAAGTTGGAAAACAAATACAATGGTTAAAGAAACTTTGAAAAATCTTTCGGGGTTTGAGGAATTCGATTAAGATAAAGAGCATTCATGGACTTTGGTGTTTTCTCATGTTTGTGGAATGTTGATTTTTGCAATTGACTTGAAATTATGTGAGTTAGGATTTGATAAAGAGACTTTATTTGATAATCCTTACAGTCTTTATTTTCTCATCTCGTTTTATGAGCCTTTCCTTTATTGTGTTTTTGTTGACTTGATAAATTTATATATTAGATGATTTTGGAAATAGATTTTTATTATGAGTTAGATATTGGGATTTGATGTTATTTGGTACATTTGCTCTTTTCCCTCATTTTATTATTAATTTTGGGACTTGGGCAACTAGTGTTGTAATTAGGATCAAGTTCTAATTTAGAAAATATTCTTGGGTTTTGAAAAAGGTTATGATTTGAAGAAAATGTCATAGTTCCTATACCCTGTTTATGAAACAAACAACATTTTTGATGTTGCTCCCCGAAAGAAAACTCATTGGGTCAAACATCCACTCAGTTTGGAGAAGAGCAAGAAAGATATTTGAACTCAAAAGTTTATGAATGATCATGAGAATATTTTTTTTTATACTGGCTAAGGGAATATCAATCCCTGCACCATATGTGTACCTACTTGACATCCCGGAGTTTTGAAGGTATGAAGGTCCAAGTGGTCTTTGATATTATTTCTCAAGAGTAACTCATAGAGCCAAACATCTACTTGGCCTAAGTTCAGTTGAGGGAATGAAGCATCCTTTGATACTGGTCAATGGAGGGTTAGACCCTTTACCATATATATCTACTAGATCCTCCCAGAGTTTGAATACTGAGTATGGGTCAAAGTGGCATTTTGATAGAGTTAAGAACCTACATAACCAAGAGATGGACGCTAGATAGAAAAGGACCAAGAAAAATGGCCTTTTGATGCTACTTCTTAGGAGCTGAGCTCATAGAGTCATGCATCTACTTAGCCATGAGATGGGCATGGGTCAAATAATGAAAGGGGTGAAAATG
The DNA here is from genome assembly GCF_000365185.1 of Nelumbo nucifera. The sequence goes on from NW_010729802.1 coordinate 2,173, forward strand.
GCCTTTTGAAGCTACTTCTTAAGAGCTAAGCTCATAAAGTCATGTATCTACTTATCCAAGGACATAGGATAGATAATGAAATGGGTCAAAATGGTCTTTTGATGCTACCTCTTAAGAGCTGAGTTCATAGAGTCATGCATTTACTTAGCATAGAGATAGACATAGGACAAATAATGGAAGGGGTCAAACATGGCCGTTTAATGCTACCTATCAAGAGTTGAGCTTGTAGAGTCATGTGTCTACTTAGCTAAGATAGGGAACAAAAACCTGGAGTCAAAAGATGGTCATTTAAGAGTTTTAGATTCTAATAATTGTAGTTTTGATTTTGATCTTAACTCTTAGGTTTCTTATCCTTAATTTTTTTATTATTGTAGTTTGAATCTTAGATGATATTTGTAGATTTGATTTTGATTTGTTTAATTGGTTTCAATTTTTTTATCTTATATTATTCTTCTTATTTGATTCAAGATTTTGATACGTTGAAGCTTATTTGGGATTTAGCTTAGACTTGGATAACATTTGGAAATTTAGGCCTAAGTGTTGCTTTCGGTGACTTTTATGGTGTTTTAGTGTCTTTTAATGGAAAATCAAATCTTCTTTTCTATTGTTTTTCGGGTTAAAAGAGTTTGGGCTTCATTTTTTTATCCTACTTCTCAAGATGGCAACCATATAGTGCAACACTCATAGTATCCTAGTCCTAATCACACTACGGTTCCTTTATCCTGCTTTCGTCTAAGGCTTCTATATATGGGTATTCTAGTTTCAATACATGGAATTGTTAGGCGGATTCTAGACTATGAGGTTCCAACAAGGTTGCTAGCCTTCAAACCTCCCTCCATGGACAAATGGGCTTTTTTGGTTGGTGGCTAGTTTGAAAGTTTTGGTGGAGCCTTTGAGGACCAAAGTCCAGAGGCACACACCTAATCTCCTTCCCCTAATAGGTAAAATGGGATTCTAATTCTATTCACATGAGAGTGTGTGAATTGTGAGTGTTCAAGCATGCAAGAAAAATGAATAGGGAAGCAATAAAAAAACAAGGGGGAGAATGCAACCACATGTTTAAGTTTGCAAACAGTTCTACAAGTTTTCAGGTTGCCACATTTGGGGATCTAATAGAAGTTAAGTTCTCTTGATGCTTTTTAACTAAAACAAAGAGGAGGAAAGAGCAGAACAAGGAACAAATGCAATTTACTACTACCCAAAACTAACCTAAGCACATTCAGTTATAAAGAAAGCAAAAACTACAAATTTTGAGAGATTACCAAAGGAAAAGAGGGGAGGAAGGAAAAAAAACAAAAAAAGAATTTGGGGCCTGCCATCCAAAAACTATAATTTTTTTCTGCTCTACTGAAGGCTAGTCGCGATAAACATTCAATGTGCTACGACAGAGGGTGCAATGTGACAACAGGATGCAGGAAGGGTAGATGGGTGTGATTAGGTGCGATAAGACTAAAGTACAGTGCGATGGGTAGGTTCTAAGGTGCGACAAGCAAGAAGAAGGTGCGATGAGTAGATCTTGAGTTGTGACTTTGAGCTTTTGGGTTGTGATGAGGTTGAACTAAGTTGCGATGAGGTTGATCTGAGTTGCAATGAGGTTGATCTAAGTTGCGATGAGGTTGAACTGAGTTACGATTTTAGGCTTCTGGATTGCGATGAGGTTGAACTGAGTTGCGATTTTGGGCTTCTAGGTTATGATGATGTTGATCTGAGTTGCGATGAGGTTGAACTAAGTTGAGATGAGGTCGATTTGAGTTGCAATGAGGTTGAACTAAGTTGTGATGAGGTTGAACTGAGTTGTGATGAGGTTCTGGGTTGCAATGAGGTTCTGGGTTGCAATGAGATTCTGGGTTGCGATGAGCTTTTGGGTTGCAATTAAGTTCTAGGTTGCGATGAACTTCTGAGTTGCATTGAAGTCCTAGGTCGTGATGAGCTTCTGGGTGGCAATGAACTTCTGTGTTGCGATGAGCTTCTAAGTTGCGATGAAGTTGAAAGGAATTGTGATTTTAGGCTTCTGGGTTGCGATGACTATGAAAGGAATTACAATTTTAGGCTTCTGGGTTGCGATGAGCATGAGGGTGCGATTTTAGACTTTAAGGCTATGACAAAGGTGAAATGAGGTATGAATTTGAAGAAGTGTTTCGGGTGAGACCTTGGTTGTGATTTCAACAAAGGTATGGGAATGGCTTTAGGTGTGGTTTTGGAAAGGGAATGGCTTTAGATGATTGTGCTGGAAAGGTCTATTACGCCTAGCCTTCTTGAGGTATGATTTTCAATCGCAAACCAGCAAGTCTTAAACTTACTAATGCAAAACAAAAAGAAAGAAATTGAGTCAAAATAACACGCAATAAATGTTCTAGATATCCCTAATGGAGTTGCCAGTTGTGAGCTCCGAGAAGCTCATGGCCGACTCAAAAGAGATGGAGTCACCACCCATTTTTTAAAGGAAATGAGCCCTAATTTTCAAGTTTGAAAAACTCAATTTAATTCTTTGATAGTGACTTCATTCTTTGCCAAAGAATGCACCTAAATGACAGATTTTGGATTCAAAGGATTGGGATGTAGCAATCCAATATGGGAGTTGTTCAAGCTCAGCTTCTTTCAGAGAACAACAAAAATGGTTAAAAGGATTTCTTAAATCCAAAGGAACATGCTTTCAATTTCTCCTAAGACTGATTTTGAGGTGTGAGGGATACAACTCTTGTGTTTATCACTCAACCTAATTCCGCCGCCAACCAAGTGCAATTCGAGCTACAAGTTTCAGGTCTGGCAGTTGACAGTGCAAAAAAGATAGGAATTCAACTTAGATAAAGACTAAGAGGCCTAATTTGTGTTGAATTAGGAGTCTACATTGAGAAGCAATTGAGGGGAGGCTGCACTATAAAAAGGACCATAGACTTAAGGCAAAGGGGCACATCCTTATAGAGAATTCAGCAGAGAAGAGAAGAGGAAGTAGTCTCAGCACATCAGAAGAGAAGATGAAGCAATTTTAGCACGCTAGAGAAGGAGAGGAAGAATCTGAATTCAAGAGGGAGAAAGGCTTAGTTGCTGCACTTGTCTTCTACCTTCAAAAGATAAAGTTTTCTTGTTATTCTATTCATTCATTGATGTGTTCTTGATGTGTTTCCCCTTTAATTGTCTTGAGTATGTTGAAGTTAATGATGTCTAGCTAAATTCTCTTAGCTAGGGTTTAGATTGATTTCGATCTTAAGATTATATAGCTATTTGTTTAATTTAATTCAAGACATTTATTATTTGCATGAGGAATTTTTATTGCTATGCTTAATGCTTTAAAAGAATTGGCCAATCTTTTAATGATTTGATGATTCATGCATGACTGGCCAAAGGATTGTTATGAATTAGATCCCTAGGCAATAAAAATCACATGATAGACTATGATATCGAAAGATGATTAGCTCGTGTGGGAATCAAAGAAGCTTAGTGAGTCAAATCCCCTTCTACGATTAGAAGTTTCCAAAGAAATCAATGCTTATTTTTCCTTTTGACAACCACTTAGAAATTTGATGTTAGAATTTGATTAATAAAGGATTAATATGACTTGAAAAAGCTTATTAATTAATTTAGGGAAATCCACCATCACATGCAAATAACTTTAATATACCTTAGGGTAATTTCAGTCTTGAGTTGAATTAAATAGGTAACTATGTAACCTTGATTTAATGAAATCTAAACCCTAGCTGCACTCATCCATCAATTCAGTTTTTATTAAGTTCTTGGATTTGCATTAATTCTTTTAGTTTTTTCCTTCAGTTGATTCACAAGTTCAACTTAGGTTAGTTTAAAATTGATTTGGTACTGTGATCTAGTCTCTGTGGGATCAACACTTTTCTCATCATTATACGCACATTTGACTAAGGTACACTTGCCTAAATTAACTGTGCATAAATTACACAATAAGTTTTTGGCGCTGTTGCCGGGGACAAGTTTATTGCATACCAAAACTACCTGAATTAGCCTTAGATTAAACATATATTTGTTTTATTTTCGAATTTAAAAGTTTTCCATTTCAAATTTTGTTGGGTTCAACTTTATAAAACTTTTGAGGAAAATTTTAATATTTTTTTCTTTCTTCTTCTTTTCTTTGAAGGTTCCTAATGCATGACACACACTAGTGGTGGAGAATTAATACCCCTTGATCAAGAAATCGAAAGGACTTTGAAAAAGCGAACGAGGGAGAGAAAGAACAAGATGGCTCAAGACCAAAATAATCCAAGGACATTGATCTCCTACGCTATACCTTCTCTGGATGGTACTACATCAAGCATTAGGAGGCCAAATGTGCAAGCAAACAATTTTGAGATCAAGCCTGCAATTATTTAGATGATCCAGATGACTGTGCAATTTTCTGGCCCCAATGATGACCCTAACTCTCGTATTGCTAATTTTCTTGAAACATGTGATACTTTTAAGAATAATGGAGTTAGGGATGATGCCATTAGACTTAGGTTATTTCCTTTCTCCTTAAGGGACAAAGCAAAATATTGGCTTAACTCTCTTCCTGCAAGTTCGATTACTACATGGGATGACTTGGCACGAGAGTTTTTATCTAAGTATTTTCCACTTGCTAAAACGGCTAAATTAAGGAATGGCATAACAACTTTTCTCAATTTGATAATAAAACCTTATATGAATCGTGGGAGAGATTTAAGGAACTGCTTAGGAAGTGTCCTCACCATGGTCTACCTGTTTGGATGCAAGTGCAAACTTTTTATAGTGGCATTAATCAATCTAATCGTTCAATGTTAGATGTAACTGCAGGTGCCCTTATGAGAAAAACTCCCGAAGAAGCATATGAACTTTTGGAGGAGATGGCGGCCAATAGCTATCAATGGATGAGAGAACAAATAACAAGGGAGTTGGAATTTATAATGTTGATTTTATCACTGCTTTTTCAGTTCAACTTGTTGCATTAAATAAGAAATTAGAAAATTTGGGGGTTTCCACTGTGAGTGTTTCTTCTGTTCTCTTTCCTTCTTGTGAGCTTTGTGGGCAAGGGGGACACGCTAGTGTAGACTGTCAAGTAGGAAATTCATTTTCTTCTTCTTCTGAACAAGCTAATTTTGTTTCTTATGGTGGCAACAGGTCCAATTTCAATTCCTACTCCAACACTTACAATCCAGGATGGAGAAGCCATCCAAATTTTTCTTGGAGTAATAACCAACAAAGAGCACCTCCCGGATTTCAGCAGCAACAACAACAAAATCTACAAGAGAAGAATCCAAATTTAGAGGATATGATGGCAAAATTTATCAATAGTACGGAGGCAAGAATTCAAGGGTTGGAAACTCAAATTGGACAAATTGCTCAAGCAATTTCAGCAAGACCACAAGGAGGATTACCTAGCAACACCGGGAAGAATCCCAGGGAACAAGTAAAGGCCATCACTCTGCGAAGTGGAAAAGAACTTAGAAAAGAATGAAAAGATGATGAGCAAGTAAAAGAGGAAGAAAGTCAAAACCTTGAAGAAAAAGAAGGAGACTACAAGTCATAAATGGAGAAAAAGGGAAGTTCTTCTGCTCTTAATTTAAAGTCCTACAAACCCCCTCTTCCTTTTCCTAAAAGATTTCTTAAGGCTAACTTGGATAAGCAATTTGCTAAATTTCTAGAGGTATTTCAAAAGTTGCATATTAACATTTCTCTTCTTGATGCTATTTCTCAGATGCCAAGTTATGCCAAATTTTTTAAGGAAATAATTTCAAACAAAAGAAAGTTGGGGGAATTTGAGATGGTAAAACTTAATGATGAATGCTCAGCAATCCTACAAAATAAATTACCTCCAAAACTCAAGGATCTAGGGAGCTTCTCTATTCCGTGCATGATGGGAATAAAAAGTATCATATTTTTATCCCCAAATATTCATTATTTTACATTAAATTATCACTTAATTGGACTCATTACTCTAGTATTTCAATTCAGGGCAAGCAAAAAGGCGATAGGAGGAAAACAAGGCTAATCGGACGATTTTGCACAATTTCGGCATCGTTCAGTAATCTAGGAATAACTCTCATATCCGGACTCTGATTGGGATGATTCAATATGCATTGGAAAGATAAGTAAGAACTCTAAAACATTCATGTTTTGGGTTTCGATAGATTCGGTCTTCATCAAGGTAAAAATTGGGCCTGAAGTCGAAGCAAATTCGTAGAGAAGCCTAGCCCACAACTGAAGCCCAATTCGCAGAAGAGCCTTGTAGCAACCCAATTTATTGAAGAAGCCTAACTCGAATTCAAGAATAAAGAGTCCCATCAGATTTAAAATTCAATTGTAATTCTAGAAGGATAAGAGGATTGAGATTACTAGATAAGAGATAAGATTGGATTAGATCAAAACTGATTAGGACTTTCTATTTTTGAGGATAATCTCCTAAGAGGAGTTGGAGAGAGCCCCTCCTCCTAATGCTAAAGCACTCAATCAATTTAGAAGATCAGTCCATCCATCTGGGAACCAGAGCAAGAGGGAGTCGACAACCATGAGCGACTAAGCTTTTCTTTTCTGATTCAAGGGGGATTTTTGATTCAATTGTGTCATCGTGAGGTTCTGTGTTTAATTTAAATTCTTGCTTTTAATTCAAGTATTCGTTAATTCTTGTGCATGTTCTTATGGATGTTAATATTAATTAGTCTGGAAAATTAATTAATGTTGATCTTCCTACTGCTATCCATGGTTCGATGATCCGTAATTGTCACGAATAGTAGTACAAGTAGCAATTAGATTATTATCCTACATGGGTCAATTGTTCGTGACAGCCTTTGACCAATGTATGGGTATGTTTTAACCTAAGGGGAATCAACGAAACAAGATTCAATAATTGTTGCTATCTCAATTATTGTTATTTTGGTTTAACTATTTTCACAAAGGTTACTGCTATCATTAATTGATATGGAATGCTATCGTACCTAGTCGGTTAATGATAAGTGTTGATCGAATGCTGGGTTTGGTCAACTAATTCAGGAAAACACGAGGTTTATTATGGCTATCCTAATAAATCTTAAGGTTAAATACTTGAATTGCAAGACTGCTGAAGTTTACCTATGATCGATGACCGATGACCAATTGACTCAATCCGAACCCTTGGATCAGAATTCGGTAAGACTGAATTTTCCTTGTTAGTTGTTAATTGCTCTTTTGTTATTTTATAATTTTAAATTATTCAAATTGCCCACTATTTATATTGTGCATTCGGCTGAGAAATTAATTACTAGCCGCCTGTGGGATTCGACATGGTACCACATTTACTACAAGTTATAGTAAGGTGGGACTATAATTAATTTTGAGGGCTTCAGCAACCCGTCAGTGCACCATTGGCAAAATTAATTTTGATAAGGCTTTATGTGATCTTGGTGCAAGCATTAATTTGATGCCTTTTGATGTCTTCAGGACGCTTGGGTTGAAGGAGACAACACCTACCACTATTTCTCTACAATTGTCTGACAGAAGTATCAAATATCCAAGGGGAGTAGTGGAAGATGTTTTGGTAAAAGTAGATAAATTTTTTTTTCCTGTTGACTTCATCGTTTTGGACATGGAAGAAGATTATGATATGTCCCTAATTTTAGGAAGACCTTTTCTTGCCACAGGAAGAGCTTTAATTGATGTCTAATAAGGAAAACTTAGCCTTAGGATTAATGATGAGGAAGTTATTTTTAATGTGTTTAAGTCTATGAAACATTCTAGTGATGAAAAAAAAATCTTAATGATAGATTGCATTGATGATTTGGTAGAAAGAAATTTCCATGCATTTAGGTTAGATGATCCTATAGATTTGCATTGCTAACTCTTTTAATGTGAAGGAACAAATTTTAGATGAGAGGCATAAGGAGGTTGTAGGCTATTTGGGAGAAAAGCAAAGAGGATTCGTGACAAAAAGAGAAAAAAATTTGCCTTTGGATATTTCTTCCTCTTCTTCAAAAGTCAAGCCATCAATCGAGTAGTCTCCTACTCTTGAACTTAAACATCTTCCTTCTGATTTAAAATATATTTATTTGGGGAATTCATCTACCTTACCTGTGATTATTTCTTTTTACTTGGCAGGTCTTGAAGAATAAAAGTTGATAAGGGTGCTTAGAGAACACAAAAGGGCGATTGGATAGAGCATTGGTGACATTCAAGGAATAAGTCCATTAGTTTGCATGCACAAAATCATGATGGAAGAAGGATTCAAGCCTATGGTGTAGATTCAAAAGAGGTTAAATCCTAATATGAAAGAGGCAGTAAAGAAAGAGATGATAAAATGGCTTGATTGGATGGAGCATTGGCAACATTCAAGGAAAAAGTCCATCAATTTGCATGCACAAAATCATGATGGAAGAGGGATTCAAGCCTATGGTGTAGACCCAAAAGAGGCTAAATCCTAATATGAAAGAGGTAGTAAAGAAAAAGATGATAAAACGGCTTGATTCAGGTATTATCTTTCCTGTCTTTGATTTTTCTTGGGTAAGTCTTGTGCAAGTTGTGCCAAAAAAGGGTGGGACCACTGTAGTCGAAAATGAAAATAATGAATTAATCCCTACAAGGATAGTAACAGGTTGGAGGGTATGTATCGACTATAGGAAATTGAATGATGCTACTAGAAAAGATCATTTCCCCCTTCCCTTTATTGATCAAATGATTGAAAAACTTGCTGGTCAGGAATTTTATTGTTTTCTTGATGGTTATTCTAGTTATCACCAAATTCCTATTGCTCCTAAGGATTAAGAGAAAACTACATTTGCATGCCCTTATGGAACATTTGCATTTTGGAGAATGTCTTTTGGTTTGTGCAATGCCCCTACTACTTTTCAAAGATGCATGATGTCTCTATTTTCGGATTTCAATGATGATTTTAGGGAGATATTTATGGATAAGTTCTCTATTTTTGGATCTTCATTCAATGCACGGTTGCATAGTTTGTCTTTGGTGCTTAAAAGATGTGAGGAATCTAACATTGTTCTTAATTGGTAAAAATGTCATTTTATGGTTAAGGAATGATTGTTTTAGGCCACAAAGTATCTTCTAAAGGTATTAAAGTGGATAGAGCTAAAATTGAATTAATTGAAAAACTTCCCCCTCCAAATTCGTTGAAAGAAGTTAGAGGTTTCTTAGGACATGCAGGTTTTTATAGAAGCTTCATTAAGGACTTTTCTAAAATTGCTAGGCCTCTAACTAATCTTTTAGTTAAGGATGCACCGTTTGTGATTGATAGTATTTGTTTGCATGCATTTAATTATTTAAAAGAGAAATTGATCCAAGCTCCCATAGTTTCGGACCCCATTTGGAATTTTCCTTTTGTGATCATGTGTGATGCAAGCGATGATACTTTAGGTGTAGTTTTAGAACAAGGAATAGATAGGAAATTTCATACCATTTATTATGCAAGTAAAACCATGAATGAGGGACAAAGAAATTATACAACAACTGAAAAGGAACTACTTGTTGTAATATTTGCTATTGAAAAATTTAGACCTTATTTGATCTTGACTAAAGTGATTATCTATACTAACTATTCTGCATTGAAGTATTTACTTGCTAAAAAAGATGCAAAACCTAGGTTGATAAGATGGATTTTATTATTGCAAGAATTTGACCTAGAAACCAAAGACAAGAAAGGCATTGAAAACATGGTAGCTGATCACTTGTCTAGATTGGATGGGGAGTATGTAGAGAGCATGGATGAACACCCTTTGCATGATGAATTTCCTGATGAGAAATTGTGTTTTGTGCATGATAATGATGAACCGTGGTATGCTAATTTTGTTAATTTTCTTGTAGGTGACCAGTTGACCCGAACATTTCTTTTCATCAAAAGAAGAAAATTTATCTGATGTAAGGCACTATCTTTGGGAGGAACCGTATCTATACAAGATTTGTGTAAATGGCATGGTGAGAAGATGCATACCAAAGGAAGAAGTGCAGAGTATACTTAGTTTTTGTCATGACAAAGAAGCGGGTGGACACCATGGACCATCCAAGACAGTAGCAAAGATTTTACAAAGTGGATTTTATTGGCCTACATTATTCAAAGATGCTTATGCCTATGTAAGTTCTTATGATTGATGCCAACAGACAGGTAATATATCAAGGAAAAATGAGATGCCCCTAAACAATATTCTTATTTGTGATATTTTTTATGTTTGGGGCATTGATTTCATGGGTCATTTTCCAAAATCCTTCAATAATGAGTATATACTTGTTGTTGTTGATTATGTGAGTAAATGGGTGGAAGCAATTGCATGTCCCACTAATTATGCTAAGGTTGTAATCAAATTCTTGAAAAAATTTATTTTTACTAGATTTGGTACACCGAGGGCTATCATTAGTGATGGAGGTAAACACTTTTGCAATAAATAATTTGATAATTTATTAATTAAATATGGTGTTACCCATAAGATTGCTAACCCCATCATCCCCAAACTAGTGGACAAGTAGAAATTTCAAATAGGGAATTAAAAGGTATTTTGGAAAAGACTGTGAGCTTATCTAGGAAGGATTGGTTAATGAAATTGGATGATGCACTTTGGGCCTATAGGACAGCTTTCAAAACACCCATTGGAATGTCTCCTTATAAGTTGGTGTTTGGTAAGGCTTGTCACCTCCCTGTTGAATTAGAGCATAAAGCATATTGGGCATGAAACTGCTTAACTTTGATTTGCAAGTTGCAGGTGAACAAAGAAAGATGCAATTGAATGAACCTGAAGAATGGTGGCACCAAGCTTATGAGAATTCTAGAATTTATAAAGAAAGAACCAAGGCATGGCATGATGCACACATTAAAAAGAAAGAGTTTACAGTTGGAGACAATGTTCTTTTTTATAATTCTAGATTGAAGTTTTTCCCGGCAAACTAAAGTCAAGTTGGAGTGGTCCATAGATAATAACTAGAGCTTTTCTTTATGGTGCAATTGAAGTATTTAATGAAGCTAAGGAGGATTTCAAAGTCAATGGGCAAAGATTGAAGCCTTACATTATGGTGGACATAATCCTTTCTTTAAATCCACCATTAACTTGAAGGATCCATGAAAATTGAAACAGAGTCAAGCTAACGACTATAACTTAGAACTATATTTTTCATTTATGCACTTTATTTTCTTTTAAGTTTTGTTTTAATTTTTGCTTTCTCTTTCTATTGTTGTTTCTTTCTTCTCTTTTGATTTATGAAAGGTAGGTTGCAATTTTGGAGTCTATGGATAGGAAATTTTAGCATGTATAGCTGAAACCAAGACCAACTCAAAATGAAGTTTCTTTTCCTTATTTTTGCTCTTTAATTTACTTAACATTAATGACAATGTTAAATTTAAGTTTGGGGGGAGGAGATTGCAATTTTTGTTAAAATTTTTGTGAACCCGAGAGCATGAGCATGGTATGATTGCACCAATTTTTTTTTTCGAAATATGCTTTAGCTTAAGTTTGTGATTGCTGAATTTTTCTTGATGACTAAAAGCCTATGATAAATTCTTGATTGAAATCGAATATGACTTAGAAAATGAAGATTAATTCTAATCCTGAGGATTGATTGATTCTCGTCTTGACTAAAAGCCTATCATGAAAGTTGAAATTCTTGAGCACATTATGCCATGATCTTGTGAATTGTGTGGAACTTGGTGAATGATTATGTGAGATATATTGAACAATATGATCATTATGTGATATTCTAGAACTTGTTTGATTAGCCTTTGAGGCGAAATCCTAGATAACATATTACTTTAGAGATGATTTAGGCCATCTTTGGATCGTTTGAGCCTTTTCAAGCCAACCTTGATATATTTCAATCCTTAGTTACCCTTTTGATCCCTCTCAAAAGAATGGCATATGCAAAGAATATGATTAGCCACCATTCGAATTCTTTTCTTTAACACTCATTGTACTTGACCTGTCAAACCCAAAAAACCATGATTTACCCTTCAACAAAGCTTAATTTTGCACAATGATGTTGATGAATGAAAGAAGGGAAGAGAAAAAAAGTGTTGAGAAAGAAAGAAAAGAGGCTTCAAAAATATATCATGAGCCTAAAATTATGTGCTGAAAAGTTTATTCACTACCCAAGAAGATCAAAAGAAATAAGTTTGAGAGTTGAAATACATATGAAAAATACAGAATATGGGGATATCTAGAGAGTACATTTATATGTGCATATCCTTCTATTCTCTCTTGCTTTGTAATTCCTTATCCTTTCTATGTTAGTCCCTACCTTGGCCTCACACTACAAGCTTAATAAAGATCTAAAGTTTTATGATTGCCTACATTAGTGGAGAAGGACTATGAAGAGCAAGCCTATGGAATATCCAAAAATTTCAAAGATCCATTGGTTTGCATAATTTGAGAACGTGCAGGACACTCGAAAATTGGCAAAACACACACACACACACTTCAATTTTCATGATGAGATTTTGAATGCTTTCTAAGTTATATACCTTATACAATCTTTGAGGCAAATACTTCGAAAAATCAAGATATATGATTTTATTCAAATTTTGATCAAGGACAATCAAAAAATAAGTTTGGGAGTATTTGATAGGCCAATATTTGTATATATTTTCAAACCTCTAACTTGATGATTTTGGTAATAATGTTTTTTGGATTAGCATGGTATTGCACTAATTATGATAAAATTATCTTGCAAGATGATTTGGAGCTTAATTGTGCAATTTTAAAGAGGAGTTCAATTTAATTGATCAAGATAATCATAGAGGAATGACCATGCAGCAATGATGCTCCATGATGTAGCCATGAAGGAGAGAATCCATTAAAATCGAATTTGATATGTATGCACAAAAATCGGGAAATTTCCTGTTTTAATATAGTTCTCATATTTTGGGCATAACATTCTGCCTACAACTCGGATTGAGGTTATTCAAACGGATAATTAAAGATAAGAGATAGGGCTACAACTCTTGTGTTATCACTCAACCTAATTCTGCTGCCAACAAAGTGCAATTCGAGCTAAAGTTTTTGGGTCTGGAAGTTGGCAGTGTAGAAGAGATAGGAATTCAACTGAGATAAAGACTAAGATACCTAATTTGTGTTGAATTAGGAGTCTGCATTGAGAAGCAATTGAGAGGAGGCTGCACTATAAAAAGGAAAATAGACTTAAGGCAAAGGGGCACATCCTTAGAGAGAATTCAGCCGAGAAGAGAAGTTGTCTCAGCACATCAAAAGAGAAGAGGAAGCAATTTCAGCACGCCAGAGAAGCAGAGGAAGAATCTGAATTTAAGAGGGAGAAAGGCTTAGTTGCGGCACTTGTCTTCTACCTTCGAAGGCTAAACTTTTCTTGTTATTCTATTCATTCGTTGATGTGTTCTTGTTGTGTTTCACCTTTAATTTTCTTGAGTATGTTGAAGTTAATGATGTCTAGCTAAATTCTCTTACCTAGGGTTTAGATGGATTTTGATCTTAAGATTATATAGTTATCTGTTTAATTCAATTCAAGACCTTCATTATTTGCATGGGGAATTTTTATTTCTATGTCTAGTTAATGATGCTTTATTTTAAAGCATTATGCATATCAATAAAAATTCCTCATGCAAATAATAAAGGTCTTGAATTGAATTAAACAAATAACTATATAATCTTAAGATAAAAATCCATCTAATCACTAGCTAAGAGAATTTGGCTAGACATCATTAACTTCAACATACTCAAGAAAATTAAGGGGAAACATAGCAAGAATACATCAATGAATGAATAGAATAACAATAAAATTTTAGCCTTTGAAGGTAGAAGACAAGTGCAGCAACTATGCCTTTCTCCCTCTTGAATTCAGATTCTTCCTCTCCTTCTCTGGCATGCTGAAATTGCTTCTTCTTCTCTTCTGATATGCTAAGATTGTTTCCTCTTCTCTTCTCTTCTCTGCTGAATTCTCTCTAAGGATGTGCCCCTTTGCCTTAAGTCTATGGTCCTTTTTATACTGCAGCCTCCCCTCAATTGCTTCTCAATGCAGACTCCTAATTCAACACAAATTAGGTCTCTTAGTATTTATCTCAGTTGAATTCCTATTTCTTCTGCATTGCCAACTGCCAAACCCGAAACTTGTAGGTCGAATTGCACTTGTTTTGCGGCGGAATTAGGTTGAGTGATAAACACAAGAGTTGTAGCCCTATCTCTTAGATTTAATTATACGTTTGAATCACCTCAATCCGAGTTGTAGGAAGAAAGTTATGCCTAAAATACAGGAATTATATCAAAACAGGAAATTTCCCGATTTTTATGCATACATATCAAATCCGATTTCAATGGATTCTCTCCTTCATGGCTACATCATGGAGCATCATTGTTGCATGGTCCTTCCTCTATGATTATCTTGACCAATTCAATCGAACTCCTCCTTAAAATTGCACAATTAAGCTCCAAATCATCTTGTAAGACAATTTCATCATAATTAGTGCAATACCATGCTAATTCAAAAAACATTATTACCAAAATCATCAAGTTAGAGGTACGAAAATATGTACAAATATAGGCTTATCAATGCTATCTGGTCTTAGGTATTGATTTTCCTAAGACCCTCGCCTCTTAGCCTCTATTCTCAATCAAGAATAAATTGAAAACGATGGTTCTTCAACATTTTAGAACCTCAAAGAACCTAGAAAAACTAAAAAAAAATAGACTTAATTACCTTTCGTATGTACCATGTCAAAAGTTTTCCAGTAGCTAGGATTAGATAGATTGAAGTTCAAGTGGGTTCTTGAGCTAGGCAAGAGTTGGGTTGAGCGTTTCTGGTGTTATATTTGGAAGACAGGGGATGAGGCTTGAGCTTGACTTCAAGGATTTCGGGATTACACGCAGAATGGGTGTATCACAGAAGTTGGGAAACTGCTCCCCCTCTTTCTTTCTTTCTTTAGGGACCTCTATCATGTTTCCTCCCTTCAGTCCCCCCCCCCTCGAGCTCGAATTAGATCAGTATTTATAGAGAATGGGAGGGGGTCAAGCTTGAATTCACTCATCTATAGTATCTGGGATTCAACAAAGGTTTTTCCCACAAATAGGCAAAGATTCTTCAAAGAAATAGGTGTCTAGTCACACTTTCCTGTTTGGTGAAACACTTTTTTCAATTGGGGATGATTTTCAAGGGTTTTGTGTGTCCAATGGAAGCTTGGGGCATGCCAGATGTTGCATTCTCGTATTTGGGGCTGACAATGGCATAAAACATAAATTTGATGAACTATTAAATGCGGTTTTGTCTTTTCTTTACTTTAAGTGAGGTCTGTTTAGTATTTTTCTTTTTAAGCCTATTAGGCTCTATTTCATTGTCCAAGTGTTCTAATGGGTCAAGAATGGGTCCGACATCAGCCATCACCCTTTTAAGACTTCAGGTTAGGGCAGATGACATGGCAATTTAATTTGGTGCGTTGAAATGGCGTATTTCTAGTTTAATCGTCAAACTGATGAATTAGGATGAGGAATTTGATGTGTTGGGATTTTTTGAGTCTCTGAACATAATGCTAAGATCTGATTGGACAAATAGGGTCGGAATGATTGAGATCTATGGCTGACAAGTTTGAATCAATGAAAATTACTAAAATAGAATCTTTATTTGATGAAAGGTCAAATGGGGGAATTTTGGGATGAAATTTGGTGGGTTGGTGCTTTTGAATGTTCTGAATCTTATGGAAGTTATGGATCTTTGATCAGAGGTGTAGATTGATTGTTTTAGTTCAGATCATGGTCTTAGCTTATGGGTTTTCAATCAATAAAAGGGCCTCAAATGGAATCTTACTTTTTTAATGTTCAAATGAAGGAGCTTGGTCGTGAAATTTGACGTGATGGGTTTTTTTTGGGTCTCCAAATACAATGGTAAGGTCTAATTGGTCATATAAAGTTGGGATGATGGATAGTGAGCTTTAATTAATGAGATTTGTTGAAACAGGATCTAGGCTTGATGATGAGTCAAATGAGGGAATTTTGAACTACAATTCGGTAGGTGAGCATGGATTAGGGTTAGGAGTCAAGTGGATGGTTCTGATATGAGAAAGATATGTTTAATCTTAGTAATCGTTCAGGGCCATCAAAATGTGATCTTGATGTTTTTGTGGTTGATTAGCGTATATTTGTGATGGGATTCACTAATTGATTGCTTTCTAGTGGTCTTGAGGTGATGGGTGTGTTGGATTTGATTTTGGGAAGTTGGAGTTTGAATATCGCATGGATCGGGGCTGTTAGAAAGGAAGTTTGTGTGATGACCAGTGGATCTTTGCAGTTTAGTTATGAAAAGTTATGTGTAACTAAGTTGTAGTTTTCCCAGTCTGGGGATGATGTATGGTCAAGGTTTTTATTTGTCTTGTATTGTGTCGAAGGAGGATATTTCGGATTTTGGAAAGTCTCAAGTTGATTTGGTTGTGTTTCTAAGTTTTTGGGGTCTAAGAGGCGGGTACAAAGAGGTAGGGTGAAGGGACCGAGCAAAAATTGGGTGCTAGCAATCGTCTTTGGTATTCTCTGATCTCAGGATTTGTTGGGTATGCCAAGAGTGGAAGCTAGGCAGGAGCTCTCTTACTTTGGCTAGGTAGGCAGACATAGTGGGCTTCTAAGCCTCATACTATACATTCACTTGGTTGACTACTAGTTGCGAGTCACTACATACTACAAAATGTTTAGCCCCAACTTCCTTTGCTAGCAAGCCCGGATATGAGTGCCTCATACTCGGCTTCATTGTTTGAAGCTCAGAATAAGAACCGGAGGGCGTATTCCAGCTTTACTTTGCTAAGCCCATAGAGTATTAACCCAATCTCGCTTACGCAGTGGTTGGACAAGCCGTCCACATGGAGGATCCATGGATCCTTGTCCCAGGTTGGGTTTTCCTGAGCTGGGGCAGGTGTCACGCTAGTTAAGGCCTCTAAAGTGGTTGCTAGCTTGGAAACTTCAGGGGTCGGTGAGCTGAAGGTGCACTTGGCGATTAAATCCGCCAGGACCTACGCCTTGATTACTGGGCGTGGCTCGTACCAGACATCATACTCATTGAGTTTGATTGCCCACTTCATAAGTCTTCTTGAGACCTTAGGCTTCTGAAAGACTTGCCTCAGAGGTTGGTTAGTCAAGACCACGATGGTGTGAACTTGGAAATAAGGTCTTAACTTTTGGGCTGCTAACACTAGAGCAAAGGCCAACTTCTCAATGTTTAGGTATCTACTCTCGGCAGCATGCAGAACTTTACTTACGTAATAAATGGGTCGTTGGACCTTTTCTACTTCTCTAATTAGGACCGAGCTGACTACCTCATCACTCGCGGAGAGGTAGAGCTTGAGCTCATCCCTGGTCTCAGGTTTGGTCAATAAAGGTGGCAAACTTAAGTACTTCTTCAACTCGTTAAAGGTGAGCTGACACTCTTCGGTCCACTCAAAGTCCTAGTTCTTTTTAATTGTTTTGAAAAATGATAAACACCGCTGAACTGACTTAGACATAAATTGGTTCAAGGTGGATGTTCTGTCAGTTAGTTTTTGTACTTCTTTAACCAATCTAGGGTTCGCATATCTAATATTGCCAAGATTTTTTCTGGGTTGGCCTCGACGCCACACTGGCTAACTATGTATCTAAGGAACTTGCCTGACGAGACACCAAAGACACACTTATTTGGGTTGAGTTTCATGGTGTACTTTCTTAAATCATTGAAAACACATTCTACGTCGGAAATTAAGGAGTTTGAAAACTCAGTTTTTACAACCATATCATCCACATAACATTCTACTTTATTTCCAATCAAGTCTGAAAAAACACGGTTTACAAGTCGCTGGAAGGTTGCTCCAGCGTTTTTAAGGCCAAAGGGCATGACTTTGTAATAGTACAAGCCCATCTCAATTATAAATGCATTTTTTTCTTCATTGACCAGGTCCATAGAGATCTAGTTGTAGCCGGAGTATGCATCCATGAAACTCAACAGCTCGAACCCTAAGGTCGTTTCTACCAAGCAGTTGATTCCCGGAAAAGGGAAGCTATCTTTTGGGTAGGCTCTGTTTATGTTGTCATAGCCAACGCACATGCGCCACTTGCCATTGGATTTCTTCACGAGTACTGGGTTTGCAATCCAGTTTGGGTATTGTACCTCCCTAACGAAGTCGGCTATGAGTATCTTCCCTACCTCCTCATCCACTACTTTCCATCTTTCCGGGGTGAGGTTCCTTTTCCTCTGCCTGACTAGTCTGACTAAGGGGTCAACATTCAACTTATGAGTTATTATCTTAGGGTCTATGTCGGGCATTTCTACTTCCGACAAACCAAAAACATCTAAGTTATTAAGTAAGAAGCTTAACAAGTTGGAGTGCACCAATTCATTTAGGTGAGCCCCCATCTGTATCATCTTCTCTAGCTTGGTCTTTAAGACCAGCACTAGGACGGTATCTTCCATGGGCTAAGCTCACTCATCTATGTTCTCAAGTGGCGGCTCTAGGTCAATGTCAACAACAATCTTGCCTTTTTCCTTCAGGGCTGTTACATAACATTTGCAAGACTTTAGTTGATCGCCTTGCATAACATCGATACCTCTAGCAATGGGGAACTTTACAGCTAGATAATAGGCTGATACCACCACTCGAAGGGCATGAAGGATAGGTCGGCCCAGGATGATATTGTATGGGGAGGGCGTGGCAACCACGAGGAAATCATGATCAAACTGAACTAAATTAGGAGGGTAAGCCCGCCACAACTGGTACCCACACCTAGCCAAGGGGCGAAACTACTTCTTCGTTGAAGCCGACTAAGGGTACATCGGCTGGTTGCATATCCTTTTTTACAAGTTCCATGTGCTCGAATGCTTCCTGGAAAATAATGTCAGTCGAGCACCCCGAGTCAAGCAGAATTATTTTCACATCAAAATCATTAATCGCCAACCTTACCACCAGAGCGTTGTTGTGCGGATACTATAATCCGTGCATGTCATCTTCAGTGAAGTAGGTTACTTCTTCTCTACAAAGCGCTTCAGCAGATTGTCATTGTCGTGCTCTAAGTTCCAGACTGAAGTTTTTCCAGCTGAGGTGGTACAACCTGCTACTATTGACCCTCTGGTGATCATGTTCATGACCCCCCGAATGGGTCGTTCTTGTTGTTGTTCTTAGGGAGCTTGGTCTCTTTCTTGCTCCCTACTTGTTTGGGGTTTCTCCTTGCATTGCTTAGTAAGTCAGCATGTTTCTTCTTTCTTTACAAATTGTCTTAGGTACTCGTGATGGATTAGTTCTTCGATTTCGCCTTTAAGGTTTCTACAGTTTTCAGTGTCGTGACCTTTGTCATGGTGGAAATGATAGTATTTGTGTGGGTTCCTAGTTGATGGGTTGTCCTTCATCCTGGGTGGCCATCTTACATACTCTATAGTTTTTATTTGCATTAAGATCACGCCCCTTTTTGCATTTAGGGTGGTATAGGATTTATTATACAAGGGTGGGGTTCCAGATTGTTGGCCTAATCCAAAACTCCGGTGAGGAGACTTGCTCTTCCTTCTGGGTGACATACTTCGCCTGCTTCATGGTGACCAACTTGCTTGCTACCTCTTGGGTGATTTGCTCCTTCATCATGACTTGCTTGCTACCTCTTTTTCTGCTCGCTTCCTTTTATCTAACAACTTTGACCAGGACCCTAGCACCTCTTCAACCTTGATGAATTTGTCAGCTTCAGCGAGGAATCCCTCCTTGGAGAAGGGACTATCAGGAATGGGAGGAGAAAAACTCTCTCGCCCGGTGCTATTTAGACAATCCAATACAGAGGTAGTTTGATCAGATCAAACTTGACAAGGACATATTGGATAGTTTAAAGACAATGCACAAAGAGCATAATCGCTCTACTCGGCAGAAGGTCTTGAAGCAGTTCATGACCATGCAGATGTCCAAGGGCCAGCAAGTTCATGACCATTATCTTCGAATGATGGGCTATATCAATGAGCTTGAGGCTCTTGGATCCGAGTTGGATCATATGACCCAGATAGACGCCATTCTCAACTCTTTGCCTCCGTCCTTCAATCCATTCATTATGAACTATAATATAAATAAGCTAAATGTCAGCATTCAGGAACTCAGTAATATGTTGCAGAGGGCCGAAGAACCGATCAAGAAGGATGAGCCCCTAGCCATGCTTGTAGAAACTGGCAAGAAGGACAAGAAGAGGAGGGCAAGAGAAAACCCCAGAAGAAGGCACCAAACCCAAGAAGTAGAGGAAAGACAAGGCCTCAGATGCCTGTCATTTTTGCAAGCAGATAGGCCACTAGAAGAGGAACTGTCCTCAATACCTGGAATCCAAGAAAGGTAATTTTGAATCCTATGTCATAGAAACCAATTTGTTGGTAACTTCTGGGGCCTGGTGTATTGACTCTGGGGTTTCAACTCATGCGTGTAACTCACTGTAGGGGTACAAGGTAAGCAGAAGGTTGAGTGAAGGAGAGGTGACACTTTACTTGGGGACTTCTGCAAGTGTTGCAGTTGCAGCCATAGGAACCGTAGAATTAATTTTTAGAGAATGATCAATTGTATAGAAAGATTGTCTTTATGTACAAAATTTGAGAAGAAATCTAATTTTTGTTTCAAAACTATGTGCAAATGGATATTCTGTCTTCTTTAGTAATACGATTACTATTAAAGAAACAATAGATTCATCGCATACGGAGAACTTAAGAATGATCTCTATGTTCTGCATCCTTCTCTAGAAACTAACATAGCCGAAACTATGTTGGCTGATATCCCCAAGAAAAGAATCAGTGATACAGTTAATCCCACGTGCCTGTGGCATTACTGACTTGGCCATATCRGTATTGAYYGWATCACAAGRTTGGTAAAGGATGGTCCTTTGGATTTTCTAACTATAGAAGATCTTCCCACTTGTGAGCCTTGCCTTCAGGGTAAGATGACAAAACGGCCATTTAACGGTAAGCTTGATGTATGTGGTCCCCTTAGTGTTAAGACTCGTAACCAGATTGGGATAATCCTATTATCCACTTCGATCTATCTCTATAGAGTCAAAGACCTAGTATATAGGTGGCTTCTCCAAGATCTTTCATGGAGAATTGCTATGAAAGCCATACTTTCACCGTAGTTAACATTCCTACATCATTCCTAATGAGTAGAATGTCGTTTACATACAAAACCAATAACGTAACCTTTTCCCCGCTAGACTTCCTATAAACACAGGGCTCATCCGGATTCTGCTCAAAGTCAAACCTTTTGACAATAGAGTCAAACCAGATGTTCCAACTCCTAGAAGCTTGCTTAAGTCCATATATGGATCTATTTGATTTACTTACCATGTGTTCCTAACCCACAGCTATGAAACCTTGCGGTTGATGCATATAGATATCTTCAATAAGATCTCCATTCAGGAACGCAGTTTTGACATCCATCTGCCAAATCTCATAGTCATGGTATGCTGCTACAGCTAGCAGCATCCAAATGGATTTAAGCATGGCCACGGGCGAAAAGGTTTTCACATAATCGATGCCCTCTTTCTAAGTATACCCTTTCGCCACCAAACGAGCTTTGTAGGTCTCAACCTTACCGTCGGGGCCCTTCTTCCTCTTATATATCCATTTGCAACCAATTGCTTTTACCCTGAGGAGTGGATCTACTAGAGTCCAGACTCCATTGGTCTCCATTGAGTCCATCTCAGCTCTCATGGCATCTACCCACTTCAAGGAATCTATGTCTAACATAGCTTCCGCATAAGTCACGGGATCCTACTCACTAGTCATACCTTCCACCAGGTAAGTATCCTGGTCATAGCCAAAATGGACTGGTAGCCTGGAATCCCAGGTAGATCTTCTAGGTTGGTCAATACCTGGAACCTATGGGACACCTCCCACTACTCTTGAGCTCTCCTCATCAAGAACTATTTCTTGATGATGGTTGTTCAGGATGTAATCATCCTCCAAGAAATGGACATTCCGACTATAGAACACCATCTGTTCTCCTAGGTCATAGAATAGGTAACCCACAGAGCCCTTGGGGTAACCTACGAATAGGCAACGGCTGGTCTTGGATTCCAATTTGTCTGCACTCGTTCTTTAACGTGCGCAGGACAACCGCCAATCTTCAAGTGTCTAACACTTAGTTTCTTTCCAGTCCAAAGTTCAAATGGAGTATTCGAAACCGATTTGGTTGGAACCCGATTCAGCACATATTCGCAGTCTCCAATGCGTAACCCCAAAAGGATGTGGGTAATTCTAAGTGTACAAGAAGTGACCGAACCATATCCAATAAGGTTCTATTCCTCCTCTCTGAAACACCGTTAAGCTATGGTGTAGTAGGAGTTAATTGTGATACTATCCCGTTGACCTTCAAGTAGTCCTTAAATTTGTCAGAGAGATACTCACCACCTTGATCCGATCAGAGGGTCTTAATTTCTCTCCCTAACTGTTTCTTGACCTCTTGTCTGAATTCCTTGAACTTTTTAAAGCATTCGAACTTGTGTCTCATTAGGTACACGTAATCGTATCGAGAGAAATCATCGGTAAATGTAATAAAATACACGTGCTGGTTATGAGTCCTAACACTTAGGGGACCACATACATCAGTATGTATTAGGTCAAACGTGCTTGTACATCTTTCAGGCTTACCGTTAAATGGTCGTTTCGTCATCTTACCCGGAAGGCAAGGCTCTCAAGTGGGAAGATCTTCTACAGTTAGAAAATCCAAAGGACCATCCTTTACCAACCTTGTGATACGATCAATGCTGATATGGCCAAGTCGGTAATGCCACAGACACGTAGGTTTAATTGTATCACGGATTCTTTTCTTGGGGATATTAGCCGACGTAGTTTCGGCTATGTTAGTTTCTAGAGAAGGATGCAGAACATAGAGATCGTTCTCAAGTTCTCCGTATGCGATGAATCTATTGTTTCTTTTAATAGTAATCGTATTACTAAAGAAGACAGAATATCCATTCGCACATAGTTTTGAAACAAAAATTAGATTTCTTCTCATATTTTGTACATAAAGACAATCTTTCTATACAATTAATCATTCTCCAAAAATTAATTCTACGGTTCCTATGGCCGCAACTGCAACACTTGCAAAAGTCCCCAAGTAAAGTGTCACTTCTCCTTCACTCAGCCTCTTGCTTACCTTGAACCCCTGCAGTGAGTTACACGCATGAGTTGAAACCCCAGAGTCAATACACTAGGCCCCAGAAGTTACCAACAAATTGGTTTCTATGACATAGGAGTCGAAATTATCATTCTTGGATTCCAAGTATTGAGGACAGTTCCTCTCCCAGTGGCTGGTCTACTTACAAAAATGATAGGAATCAGATGCCTTGTCTTTCCTCTACTTCTTGGGTTTGGTGGCCTTCTTCTGGGCTTTCTCTTTGCCTTCCTTTTCTTTCCCTTCTTGCCAGCTTCAACAAGCATGGCAATGGGCTCATTCTTCTTGATCAGTTCTTTGGCCCACTGCAACATATTGTTGAGTTCCTGAACACTGACATTCAGCTTATTCATGTTATAGTTCATGATGAACGGATTGAAGGATGGAGGCAAAGAGTTGAGAATGGAGTCTATCTGGGTCACATGATCCAGCCCGGATCCAAGAGCCTCAAGCTCATTGATGTAGCCCATCATCCGAAGACAATGGTCTTGAACTTGCTGGCCCTTGGACATTTGTGTGGTCATGAACTGTTTCAAGACCTTCTAACGAGTCTCTTCGTACATTGTCTTTAAACTATCCAATATGCCCTTAGAAAGTTCGATCTAATCAAACTTCCTCTGCATCAGATTGTCTAGGGAGGCAATGATATAGCACCGGGCAAGGGAATTTTTCTCCTATCATTCTTGATCGTCCCTTCTCCGGGCCTCAGAAGCCCTATCTCTCGGACGCTCCGGGGCAGGTGAAAGAATGGTAGGATCCATCTAATGGACGCCATAAAGGTTGCGGAATGGGTGGGGCGAATTTCAAAAATTTCCTACCTTCTCCCAACTGGGAATCATATTCCCTGAATTTAGAATACAATATT
>NW_010729812.1:10026-21663 GCF_000365185.1 Nelumbo nucifera
GAGATTTTCTCCTCTATTTTAATGCTGAAAAAACAAGCGGGGTAACTTGTTGATGACATGCAAGGACTTCGTAAAGTCTTTGGGCCATCCCATTAATCTTGTCCAGTTGTCGAGGCACATGGTTCCAATCTATTTGTGGCTTAGGCTGGAAGTAGTTTCTCATTCCACAAACTCTGGCCATTGAATTCATTTTATTTTGTTTTTAAATTTGATATCTTTTAATTTTTTTACAAATTTGAAATTTAAATTCAAATTTAGATTTTGAAATTTAAATTAAAATTTGAATTTTGAATTTTAAATTCAAATTTGAATTTTTTAAATTTTAAAAAAGACGCAAGCAATTCAAAGACACGACCTACGGGCTAACCTAAGGTTTCCTAAACTAGTGGTTCAACCAATGTGAATCATCTTAGGTTCACATGGAATTACACCACTTTCTTTGGTTAACCAGGAAGTGGTGTTACTCCCAACACCTACGTTGGGAGTTACTATTACTTCATATCAAGTATATCCCTCTCTTCCCTTTTGGTTTCAGATCTGGTCTGGTTTTGTTTCAAGAACGAACCTTGAAAATGCAGTTTGCTAAATTAGGGAATACGATTCCCGAATGGGAGAGAAAGAAATTTTTGAAATTTCTCCCAACCTTCCTGCAGGGTTCGGCCATCCATATGATGGATCTCCCATCTTGCAACCAAGGTACAGTGTGGGAAGGTGTTAGGCACCCCACACACGCCCGGTTGAACCGGCCTCTACTTCACCAATATTCCAAAGAAGACTTAATAAATTTGGGCAAATTTATCAAGGTACGATCTTGCTGTATTTACTTTTTTCCAAGGGATACAGGATTTACATCCCCTCCTATGTTTCTTCACTCTCATTTAATTAATAAATTGGGCAAATTTCAAAATCTACCCAAATTGTTAACTTAATTGTCAAGCTGTACTCTTACTGTTTATAAATTGTCGTGGAGAACCCTTTGGCTTGACAAACTAGGGAAACAACTTTGGATTTGTGCAAAGCCCCAAGTAAATACCTTTTCTGAAGTGTAATGACACTTTATCCAGGTACGATCTTGTTGTATTTACTTTTTTCCAAGGGATACAGGATTTACATCCCCTCCTAAGTTTCTTCACTCTCATTTAATTAATAAATTGAGCAAATTTCAAAATCTACCCAAATTGTTAACCTAATTGTCAAGCTGTACTCTTTCTGTTTATAAATTGTCGTGGAGAACCCTTTGGCCTGACACACTAGGGAAACAACTTTGGATTTGTGCAAAGCCCCAAGTAAATATCTTTTCTGAAGTGTAATGACACTTTATCAAGGTACGATGTTGTTGTATTTACTTTTTTCGAAGGGATACAGGATTTACATCCCCTCCTAAGTTTCTTCACACTCATTTAATTAATAAATTGGGAAAATTTCAAAATCTACCCAAATTGTTAATCTAATTGTCAAGCTGTACTCTTATTGTTTATAAATTGTCGTGGAGAACCCTTTGGCCTGACACACTAGGGAAACAACTTTGGATTTGTGCAAAGCCCCAAGTAAGTACCTTGAGTGGTGGTTAATTGACTTTGGTCCCAAACATGTTAATTGACATTTCAACAAATCTTAATCTGAATGTCAGCTTACACTTTCTAGGATGTCAGAGATTGTAATTTCTTCTTGTGGGTGCTTTTAAGGGATAATGTGTATCACATAGTGGGACGTGTTACCTTGAAAGGGGACAGGTCATAGCGCTCGAGAAGCACGCTCCGGTACCCCACCTTTTGCTATTCCGTCCTGTAGAATTAAAGAGAAACAAGAATTAAACTGATATAACGGATCAAGTAATAAAACAAAAATGAAAAAATAATGAAACAGATCCAAATAAAGCAAATAAAAAATTTTCTCCGTTGCTTCCCCGGCAACGGTGCCAAAAACTTGGTGTATCCGGAAGCGTATCATTAAATACTCCAAAACACTAGTTTAAACATTTATAATTTTTTCATTTCTCATAGCAACTATAAACGTAGTAAATGGTGAGAATGGGTCATTTCCATAGGGAAGTGAGGGAAAAATTATTACAAACCTTAATATGGGTAAAAGAATACAAAGGGAAATTGCATAATCACAAAACTTTCATTAATTAAATTGGAATTAAATAAAAATGGAGTTCAAACATTGCTGAAAATAAAATAAATAACAGCAATAAATAAACAACAGAAATTTAAAAGAAGAAATTCGAAATTCGATCAGAGGTAGCAGTCTCCGGATCTCGCTGTTGACCCTCGAACTTCTCCGAGCTAAGCCTTCTGTCTTACCTGGCCAAATTTTAGATCTGCAAAAAAGAAATAAAATATAAATTAAAGCTAATAAAAGTAAAATTTGTAGGAAGAAAAAATGAACTGGAAATTAAAGAATAGAAAGTAATTCTAAAACTGAAGAAAAAATGGTTGGGATTCAAATCCAGAGGTGGCAGTAGTGGTGTTGGCGAACTGCAAATAGGAACCCCTCCTCTTGCCTGGGCATCCTCCTCTTCCTCTACCCTTGAACTTCTCAAGATCAACCTTCTTTCTTACCGGGGTGAATTGACCAACCCTTTCTATAGGGCCCATGGGGTCCCTTTTATAGAGAACGGTGGACACAATTGGGAATAGAGAGAAAGAGGGGGTGACAGCTGGATTTTAGCAAAAATATGGGTGCCCTAGGGTTTAGAATGATGGGTAGGATGGTTCTAGGGTGATCCTAAGGCTGAGAAGAAAAGGAGAAGGCACCCAATACTATGTAAGGTTGAGATTTAAAGGCTAAAGGCTGAATGGTGAAGATTAGAAGTTAGGTGGCTCGTAGGGTTAAAATGCTAAAAAGAGAGTGCCCTAGAATGGATGGTGGAGATTAGAAGGGATGGAAGGTAAGGATTTAGTAGTTAGGGGTGGATAGGGTTTGTAAAGAGTGAAAAGATTGGGTTAAAAGACACCCTATGGTTTGCTAAGGCATGGGGAGCATGCTAATGCAGAAGGAGGGGCGTCAAATTGGGTTTAGCAGCTAGGAGTTGCCCTCCTGCTTTCAGTTTTTCACAAAAACACCCCCTCTCTCAACTGGACTTCACACCAGCTTCCCAAAAACTACAATTCAGTCATGAAACCTTCCCAGTTTTGCATAGAATTTGCATAGAGACCCTCAGATGTCACAACATCGAATTTAACTTGGAAAAGGGCATACTTTGACTATTCTAAGGCCGAAAATACCCCTAAATTTATGACCTTAAGGCATCAAAATGCAGAGTTATCAGCCCACACCATGTGTACATTCATTTCCTCTTTTTGTACAAAAAACTCTTCCTTTAACTGAGCAGGGTTCTGGTTGGTCAAGCATAGTTCTCTGCTCTTGTCATTTACCATAGAGTTAATGTGTAGAAGATAAATTATTAGCCATTATAGTTCATATGATATGTTGATGCGTGAGTTTACCTCCTGGGTTCTACTAATGGTATTGGGTGAAGGACCATAGCAGTTGCTTCTATTATGCCTAGTGACACCTTATATGGTGCACCAAATTGTCTTATGTTCAAGGAGCATGGCAGACCTGCTTCATCTTCTTCTGTTCTCCTATTGAGTGGAGGTTGACCTGTCCTTTCCATGACTATTGGCGTTCTAATTGGATGTTGATCTACAGGTTGTGAGTATTTTTGTTTGGGAAGAGCCTAAACAAAGTGGCTCTAGACTCTTCCATAAGTAGCCTTTTGGAGGGCTACATCAAATAACTCCTTGACTGATCCCTTGTATAGATCAAAACTACTAGTGCATGAACACGGGTGGTGTTGGCAAAAGCGCGCCGTTAAACACTCCGGAACACCAGTTTAAACATTTATAACTTTTATCGTTTCTCAAACAAGTAAATGTCTGAGAACGGGTCTTATGCATAGGGAAGCAAATGAAAAATTAATATATACTTAGATCCGAACAAGAGAAAGCAATCGGGAATGGCAGAAAATACGAAAGTAAAATCTATTAATACTGAAATTATTTGTTTCGAATTTAAACAAGACAATCAAGAAAAATCAAAATTTAATAAAATATGAGAATCAACAAAGGAAATAAAAGAAATAAATAAATAAACGATCCAGAATCCGAATCCGATAGCGGTAGTTGCGGATTGGCCAGACAGATTGTAGAAACCCCTCCTGACAAGAACCAGGCATCTGTCCTTTCTACAACCATCAAACCCCTCGAGACACCTTAGCCTTGAACCAAATGAATTCAAATTAGCAAAAGAGAGAAACAAACAAGAATTAAATCTAAAAGATTGAAGAAATAAAAATAACAGAAAAGAAAATAAAGAGAAGAAAAGAATGGTTGATCAGATCCAGTGGCGGTAGTTGTAGAATGGTTGAACAGCTTGCAGGAACCCCTCCTGACAAGATCTAGGCATCCTCCCCTTCAACAACCCTTGAACTCCTCAAGAACCCTTAGCCTTGTTAACTGGGTGAATTGACCAACCCCTTCTCTAGGGCCCCTGGGGTCCTTTTTATAGAGAATGGTGGATATAACTGAAATTAGAGAGAAAGAGGGGGGTGGTAGCTGGGTTTTTGTAGAAATATGGGTGCCCTAGGGTTTAGAAATGAGGGTTAGGATTGTTCTAAGGTGATCATAAGGTTGAGAAGGGAAGGAGAGGTAGCCCAATATTTATGCAGGGCTAAGATTTAATGGCTAAAGGTTGAATGGTGGAGATTAGAAGTTAGGTGGCCCTTGTGTTAGAATGCTAAATAGAGAGTGCCCTATAATGGACGATGGAGATTAGAAGGAATGGAAGGTGAGGATTTAGCAGTTAGGGGTGGTTAGGGTTTGTTAAGAGTGAAAAGAACGGGTTAAAAGGCGCCCTAGGGTTTGGTAAGGCGTGGGGAGCATGCTAATACAGTTGGAGGGGTGCCAAATTTGGTTTAGCAGTTATGAGGCGCCCTCCTGCTTTCAATTTTTCACAAAAACACCCCCTCTCTCAGCTGGACTTCACACCATCTTCCCAAAATCTGCATTTCAGCCATGAAAATTTCCCAGTTTTGGATAGAATTTGCACAGACCCTCAGAGGTCACAACATTGAAATTAACTAGGAAAATGACACAATTTGACTACTCTAAGGCTGAAAATACCCTTGAATTAATGCCCTTAAAGCATCAAAATGCGGAGTTATCACACCCTCCAACTTATAACCATTGCTAGTCCCTTAGCAATGCAACCTTAAAATTACATTGACCATAGAGATCCTTCCTAACAAAATTAGTCAAGCACCCTGATTCCAGAATTCTCAAACGTTGTATAGATCGGCATTGGGCTTAAGGGATAAAACTGTCTTACTTTGAATATTATAGAAATTTGGCTTAAAAATCTTATTTACCCTTCCATTTGCAGACTGTCTTGATAAGCTAAGATTGATTTTTAAAATCAGACATGTATTCTTCTTATCATTTATAATAGCTGATTTCTACACTTGAACTTGATAAACTGAGATTGATTTTGAAATTTGAAATTTAAATTCAAATTCAAATTTTGAAATTTAAATTCTTGAAATTTAAATTCAAATTTGAATTTTTAAATTTTTAAAAGAATGCAAGCAAATCAACCACCTGACCTAGGGGCTGACCTAGGGTTTCCTAAATTAGTGGTTCAACCAATGTGAATCCTCTTAGGTTCACTTGGAATTACACCGCTTCCTTTGGTTAGCCAGGTAAGAGGTGGGGATGTGGGAAGCTCCCCTTGCTCTCGCAAGGATCTAATTAAGTATCCACAAAAGCCGCTTTGTCATAGCCGTTTAACCTCTTTCCTTAGACACCAAGCACCGGTTATGGAAAGTAATTACAAGCTTTCCTAAAATTCAGCACACCTTTAAACCAAGTGTGAGGCTTCCCTAAAAGATCTCGCTATCCAAATTTTAAATTAGGGTTTAGGGTAAACCGCATGTGAAAGGTGGTGACTTTTGGGCCATGGAAGGGTGATGAAATCCCCACCTTATCTTATTTAAATGGAATTGCCCTTATGTAGATTAACGGGAAGACAAAATAAACAAAGAAAATGCAACTAACTACAATGCATGAACAATTATCTCTAAAATGCAATTCAGTAATATAACATAAAAGAATAAAATAAACTAAGCAAGATAAACAATTAAAATAATAAAAAGAAGGAAAACCTAACACATTCACAGCTAGCTATGATAATCTAGAAATTACATAAACCTATATGATGCATGCTCTAGAATATGAAACCCCAAATGTTGGAATGCAAATGCAAAAATTTAATTTTTTTATTATTTTTATTTATAAATTTTTTTAGTTTCCTTTTGAAATTCGAAATTTTAAATTTAAATTTCGAAATTTGAAATTCAAATTCAAATTCAAATTCAGATTTGAATTAAAACTTAAATTCAAATTCAAATCCGAAATTTAAACTCAAATTCGGAAACTTAAGCAATTTCCTATTTAACGATCAATTATTCAATTAAATAACTAATAAAAAGGAAATTAAATAGGGCAACAAATAATTATAACATGTAGAAAATAAAAGAAAAAATTATGCTAACAAGATTAACAACTACCAAAATAAATTCTAACAAGAAAATTGCTATTCTAAAAATTAAACCAAAAATAAAATAAATAAAAGAAAACTATTTGGCAATAAATAAAATAAATGATTTTTTTTAAATAAAAGAAAAATACAAGCCTAATAAGACAGAAATTTGATACAAAGTAGCAGTAACTCCCAAATGAAGGTGTTCATGCCCAAGGAGAAGGCCAAAACCTACTTCAACTGAAGATGGCATAGTGTGAGATGAAGTAGGATCAATATGATGGCTCTTCAGCAAGAAACATGACTCTTCAGCAAGAATCGAACAGGGGCTAGTGAGCACGACTTCAAATTGTTTATTCAACCAAGAAACAATATCAAGAACCTTTCTTGATCAATTCCACAAATTGTTTATTTAAATTTTTGCATTTACATTCCAACATTTAGGGTTTCACATTCTAGAGCATGCATCATATAGGTTTATGTAATTTCTAGATTATCATAGCTAGTTGTGAATGTGTTAGGTTTTCCTTCTTTTTATTATTTTAATTGCTTCTCTTGCTTAGTTTATTTTATTCTTTTATGTTATATTGCTGAATTGCATYTTAGAAATAATTGTTCATGCATTGTAGTTAGTTGCATATTTTTGCTAAAATCCAACTGCCACCCCTCTTTCTCTCTATTCCCAATTGTGTCCACCGTTCTCTATAAAAGGGACCCCATGGGCCCTATAGAAAGGGTTGGTCAATTCACCCTAGTAAGAATGAAGGCTGATCTTGAGAAGTTCAAGGGTAGAGGAAGAGGAGGACGCCTAGGCAAGAGGAGGGGTTCCTATTTGCAGTTTGCAAACACCACTATTGGCACCTCTGGATTTGAATTCCAACCATTTTTTCTTCAGTTTTAGAATTACTTTCTATTCTTTAATTTCTAGTTCATTTTTTCTTCCTACAAATTTTACTTTTATTAGCTTTAATTTATATTTTATTTCTTTTCTGCAGATCTGAAATTTGGCCAGGTAAGACAGAAGGCTTAGCACAGAGAAGTTCAAGGGTCAACGGCGAGATCTGGAGACTGCTACCTCTGATCGAATTTCGGATTTCTTCTTTTTAATTTCTGTTGTTTATTTATTGCTGTTATTTATTTTATTTTCAGCAATGTTCGAACTCCATTTTTATTTAATTCCAATTTAATTAATGAAAGTTTTGTGATTATGCAATTTCCCTTTGCATTCTTTTACCCGTATTAAGGTTTGTAATAATTTTTCCCTCACTTCCCTATGGAAATGACCCATTCTCACCATTTACTACGTTTATAGTTGCTATGAGAAACGAAAAAAATTATAAATGTTTAAACTAGTGTTCTGGAGTATTTAACGATGCGCTTCCGGACACACCAAGTTTTTGACGCCGTTGCCGGGGAAGCAACGGAGAAAATTTTTTATTTGCTTTATTTGGATCTGTTTCATTATTTTTTCATTTTCGTTTTATTACTTGATCCGTTATCTCAGTTTAGTTCTTGTTTCTCTTTAATTCTACAGGACGGAATAGCAAAAGGTGGGGTATCGGAGCGTGCTTCTCGAGCGCTATGACCTGTCCTCTTTCATGGTAACACTTCCCACTGTGTGATACACATTATCCCTTAAAAGCACCCACAAGAAGAAATTACAATCTCTGACATCCTAGAAAGTGTAAGGTGACATTCATATTAAGATTTGTTGAAATGTCAATTAACATGTTTGGGACCAAAGTCAGTTAACCACCACTCTAGGTACTTACTTGGGGCTTTGCACAAATCCAAAGTTGTTTCCCTAGTGTGTCAGGCCAAAGGGTTCTCCACGACAATTTATAAACATTAAGAGTACAGCTTGACAATTAGGTTAACAATTTGGGTAGATTTTGAAATTTKCCCAATTTATTAATTAAATGAGAGTGAAGAAACTTAGGAGGGGATGTAAATCCTGTATCCCTTGGAAAAAAGTAAATACAGCAAGATCGTACCTTGATAAATTTGCCCAAATCTATCAACTCTTCTTTGGAATATTGGTGAAGTAGAGGCCGGTTCAACCGGGCGTGTGTGGGGTGCCTAACACCTTCCCACACTGTACCTTGGTGCAAAGATGGGAGATCCATCATATGGATGGCCGAACCCTGCAAGAAGGTTGGGAGAAATTTCAAAAATTTCTTTCTCTCCCATTTGGGAATCGTATTCCCTAATTTAGCAAACTGCATTTTCAAGGTTCGTTCTTGAAACAAAACCAGACCAAATCTGAAACCAAAAGGGAAGAGAGGGATATACTTGATATGAAGTAACAGTAACTCCCAACGTAGGTGTTGGGAGTAACACCACTTCCTAGCTAACCAAAGGAAGTGGTGCAATTCCAAGTGAACCTAAGAGGATTCACATTGGTTGAACCACTAGTTTAGAAAACCTTAGGTTAGCCCGTAGGTTGTGTCTTTGAATTGCTTGCGTCTTTTTTAAAGTTTAAAAAATTCAAATTTGAATTTAAATTTCAAAATCTAAATTTGAATTTAAATTTCAAATTTCAAAAAAAAATTTTAAAAATTCAAATTTAAAAACAAAATAAAATGAATTTAATGGCCGGAGTTTGTGGAATGAGAAACTACTTCCAACCTAAGCCACAAATAGATTGGAACCATGTGCCTCGACAACTGGACAAGATTAATGGGATGGCCCAAAGACTTGACCAAGTCCTTACATGTCGTCAACAAGTTAGCCCACTCCCAACTTTGTCATCCTGCCCAACATGTTCCATCTTTGCAACTCCGGCCCATCATGTTAGTTAGTGCCCTGCGGCAGGCCCATGTCAACCGGTCATTGTAGAGCAAGTACATGCAGCTAACGGATTTTTCCAACCCAATGCTAAACAATCCTTTAGTCCATATAACCTTGGGCGGGAAAATCAGCCCAATTTCGCTTATTAGTCCCAAGCCCAAGAACCTACCTTGCCAGATGTGCACTCTCAATGGTCCCAAGCTCAGACTCACTGTGAGTACAGTGATTACTGTGGGACTCAACCGGCACAGCCATGTCAAACCTCCCCTCAGCTTTATCAAACTAATTCACTTGATGATAGGTTTCTACAGCTTCAATAGCTGATCTTAGCTCAACAACAGTCAATCCTAAGATTAGAGAACCAATTAATTCAGCCCATGGAAGCTAACCTGCAGCGGGAGAATGATTCAATTCTTAGTCAGCCGGTTGTAGACCCCAAAAATGAATCCATAGGTCTTCCCAAATACCAAGATCTTACCACCTTTAATGTCCCATACTTAGAAAATGCTGAAGAAATCTAGGCATTTTTAAAGGGAGGGAAAGTGTGAAGACCTGTATGAGTCTGGAAGTCCTTCTGCCTACCCAGAACAACATTGTTGTACAATAAGTGTAAATAGAAACCCCGGAGAAACTGAACCGGTCATAGCGGATGACATGATGAAGGAAGCTATTGTTTTAACAAAGTCTCCACACCCATTACAATCTTAGCCTACTGTTGAACCTCTCTCAGAGCTAAAAAGTGAACCACCCATGCCTTCTCTTGAATCTACTCCGCAACTAGAATTAAAACCCTTGCCAGACTCCCTTAAGTATGTGTTTCTAAGACCCGACCAAACACTACTAGTAATTATAGTAGCCGATTTAACCCTATACAAGAAGAGAAACTGATTGATGTCTTAAAAGAGTATAGGGTGCCATTGGTTGGTCGGTGGCTGACCTGAAAGGGATTAGTCTGTCCATTTGTATGCACCATATTTATACGGAGGAGGGTGCCAAACCAAGTAGGGAAATGCAAAAGCGGTTGAACCCAAATATGAGAAAAGTGGTCAAGCAAGAAGTAGTCAAGTGGTTGGATGCGGGTTTAACTACTTCCAACCTAAACCACAAATAGATTGGAACCATGTGCCTCGACAACTGGACAAGATTAATGGGATGGCCCAAAGACTTGACCAAGTCCTTGCATGTCGTCAACAAGTTAGCCCACTCCCAACTTTGTCATCCTGCCCAACATGTTCCATCTTTGCAAGTTCGGCCCATCATGTTAGTTAGTGCCCTGCGGCAAGCCCATGTCAACCGGTCATTCCAGAGGAAGTACATGCAGCTAACGGATTTTTCCAACACAATGCTAATCCATCCTTTAGTCCATATAACCCTGGGCATCAAAATCAGCCCAATTTCGCTTATTGGTCCCAAGCCCAAGAACCTACCTTGCCAGATGTGCACTCTCAATGGTCCCAAGCTCAGACTCACTGTGAGTAGTGATTACTGTGGGACTCAACCGGCTCAGCCTTGTCAAACCTCCCCTCAGCTTTATCAAACTAATTCACTTGATGATAGGTTTCTATAGCACCAATAGCTGATCTTAGCTCAACAACAGTCAATCCTAAGATTAGAGAACCAAGTAATTCAGCCCATGGAAGCTAACCTGCAGCGGGAGAATGATTCAATTCTTAGTCAGCCGGTTGTATACCCCAAAAACGAATCCATAGGTCTTCCCCAATACCAAGATCTTACCACCTCTAATGTCCCATACTTAGAAAATGCTGAAGAAATCTCAGCATTTTCAGAGGGAGGGAAAGTGTGAAGACCTGTATGAGTCTGGAAGTCCTTCTACTTACCTAGAACAACATTGTTGTACAATAAGTGTAAATAGAAACCCCGGATAAACCGAACCAGTTATAGCGAATGACCCGATGGAGGAAGCTAATGTTTTAACAATGTCTCCACACCCATTACATTCTTGGCCTATTGTTGAACCTCTCCCAAAGCTAAAGAGTGAACCACCCATGCCTTCTCTTGAATCTCCTCCGCAACTAGAATTAAAACTGATGAAGGGAAAATTGGCCCGACCTCGCAATCGCCCGACACGTGGCAAAGGCAGGCAACTCAGGATAGTAGAGCACCCGAAGCGAACATCGGAAGCAAGTCCAAGCTCACTACCGAGCCCGAACTCCAGACCGCTCTACTGAGTCCGAGCTCCCTACCAAGAGTCCGAGCTCCCTACTAGGAGCCCGAGCTCCCTGTTAAGAGCGAGCTCCCTAAATAAGAACCTGAGCTCCCCACTGGGAGCCCGAGCTCCCTACT
>NW_010729849.1:11087-22256 GCF_000365185.1 Nelumbo nucifera
TTCAGATCTAGAAACCTCCTAATGAGATTAGGAGAAGGCTGATCTAATCTGCAGATAAGATAAGAGTTTATCCTTATCACCTAAAGGGATGTCTGATCCAAATATGATKTGGATCAGCAACTCYTAATWGGATTAGGAGCTGATCCTTTAGGGTTACAAAAGAAGGAAGGGGTGGCAGCCTTTAGAAGACATACTCACATCCTCTTAAGAGCTGAAATCATAGAAGGAAGAATTAAGCAACCTTGCAGAATTCTTTCTTGCCGCCTCCATCTTCTTGCCGCCTACCTTGCTAGTTCGATCTCTAGTTGTGGTAGAAGTCAAGATTTGATCTTGATATCAGATCTTTGTGAAAGGACTGATAGGAAGTTGTACTCACGTGCCATCCTACTGTTTCTTGCGAAGGAATAGGTTTTTGGAGAAGAACACTGCTGATTCTGCTCCATCCTGCACTGCGCCATATTCGCCCACCTTATTCCGCAAGATTTGGGCTTCCTTGCGATGGATCTCTCATCCCTTCAGTATCAAGAATGGGAAGAGAAGAATTCTCTTGCTCGGTGCTTTATCATAGCCTCCATAGACAATCTGATATAGAGACAATTCGATCAAATCGAAGTGTCCAAGCATATCCTAGATAGTTTGAGGACGATGTTTGAAGGGCAGAATCATTCTACTTGACCAAAGGTCATAAAACAGTTTATGACTGCAAAAATGACTGAGAACCAACAGGTTCATGACCATTGTCTAATGATGATGGGTTATGTCAATGAACTGGAGGCTCTTGGTTCCGAGCTTGACCATGTCACCAAAGTTGATGCCATCCTAAATTCTTTGCCTCCCCCCTTCAATCAGTTCATCATGAACTAAAATATGAATAAGCTAAATGTTAGCCTTCAGGAATTCAACAATATGTTGTAGAGGGCCGAAGAACTAATAAAGAAGGATAAGCCAATATCCATGCTTGTTGAAGGTGGCATGTTGGGCAATGCACGAAAGCACAAAATTGTTTGGCGATGCTTGGGGTTTCTATCTTATGGGTGATTCCGTATTTGCAGAGCAAAGAACAGAATTGCACATTAGTAAAGTGCAATCACCCATTACTGATGATTGCTCGCGGACACCCAAACCTAGAGAAAATATTCTTTTGATTAAATTTCATGATGACTTTATGATCATTGGTTCGAGTTGCCATTGCCTCAATCCATTTTGATACATAATCAATGACAACTATGATGTTTTCATGACCAGATGATGGCATGAATGGTCCCATGAAATCAATACCCCACACATCAAAGATTTCTACAATTAGAATAGGGTTAAGTGGCATCATGTCTCTACAGGACATATTCCCAACAGATTGGCATCTTAGGCAATTTTGGATAAAGACATGGGCATCCTTAAATAAACTCGGCCAGCAAAAACCATTCTGCAGAAACTTGGCCACAGTTTACTTTCCTGAAAAGTGCCCCCCACAAGTGAGAGGGGAGTATGCTAATATAGTAGGAGGGGTGCCATTCTGGGTTTTGTAGATAGGAGGCACCTCCTATTTTTAATTTTTTACAAAAACACCTCCTCTCTTAGCTAGAATTCTCACCAGCTTCCCAAAATCTACAGAAAACTTTGTAATTTTCCCAATTTTTACCCAGAATTTGAATAGAGAGCCTCAGAGGTCACAATATTGAATTTAACAAAAATAAAGTACAGATTAGCTAGTCTAAGGTCTAAAACTCCCCTGAAATGATGCTTTTAAGGCATCAAAATACAGAGTTATCATGATGTATGATGTGTGATGTGCTACGTACATGGGCCATAAGCACTTGACCAATGTTCATTCGATAGTGGCTCTTTCGCACACCATTGCTGAATTCACATCATTGCCATGGTGTCCTTAAGATCATTGGATGATCTCCCTTCTTGATGGGCCCCACTTTAGCTTTCTCCCTGAGAGGAATTGTGCGGAACCCTAGCCCGTATAGGGCCCATTTGAATCTGACTTTAATAAAGTCAGTGGGATCCACTTTGGTTTGACCTAAATCAGAACTAGGGCATAATTACTTGTTCCCTCCAGATATATATATATATAAGTGCATGTGATAGGGAAATTCATTGATGAACTCTCTAAAGGCCTTTCATCATTAGTATGAAGATGGGCTTTATCAGTAATGAGGAGATTCACCATAAAATTGGGCTATCCATTTGCTGGTGAGTCTATTGGATTGTTTCATAAGATGATAAGGGCATCATAGATCGATGTGGGAGCCTAACCTAAAATGGAAGACTCTCTCACGGTACCTTGGCATTCACAAATATGATGCGTAAGAACTTACTAGACAAAAAGGTTTAACCTAAAATGGCAATGAACCTTGTCTGACAGAGGTCAAAGGGAAAGCTCATAAGATGAGTGGATATGATTCTTCACAGAAGGTGGTGGGGTTATGCAGCTGAAACAATTGGCTACATGCACTCTATGTGATTTCCCACATTTCCAAGGACATACATCACAGTCTCTGTCACTAAGATAGGAGGAAAATCTCAGAGATGAACAAAATGGAAATGGAACACAGATTAAAAGTCATTTCTATATAGATAACATGAATTAAATCAGGTTGTGGACTAATAACTTCCTTTGCCCTTTTTTAGAAATGACAAATGGACATTTCGCCAAATTGTTGGACAACAATAAGCTTACGAGCCCAAACTATGCTGACTCATTCCGTAACCTTATGATGGTTTTAACATCTAAGAAATTGGACAAGGTTTCTAAAAACCCTACTCCAGATCGTTTGGTTGATAGGGCTTCTGAGACCCATAGGAAGGAGTATCAAGAAGGGGAAGAGAAGAATTCTCTTGCCTAGTGCTTTATTATTGCCTCCTTAGACAATCCGATACAGAGACAATTTGATCAGATCGATGTGTCCGAGGATTTCATGGATAGTCTGAGGACAATGTATGAAGAGAATTATCATTCTACTTGACAAAAGGTCTTAAAATTGTTTACAATCGTAAAAATGATTAAGAACCAGTAGGTTCATGACCATTGTCTAAAGATGATGGGTTGTGTCAATGAACTGGAGGCTCTTGGTTCAGGGCATGATCATGTCACCAAAGTTGATGCCATCCTAAATTCTTTGCCTCCCTCCTTCAATTAGTTCATCATGTCAATGAACTGATCGCATGATCATGTCTAAAGATGATGGGTTATGTCAATGAACCAAAGGCTCTTGGTTCAGGGCATGATCATGTCACCAAAGTTGATGCCATCCTAAATTCTTTGCCTCCCTCCTTCAATTAGTTCATCATGTACTATAATATGAATAAGCTAAATGTTAGCCTCCAGAAACTCAACAATATGTTGTAGAGGGCCAAAGAACTAATAAAGAAGGATAAGCCTATAGCCATGCTTGTTGAAGGTGGCAAGTCGGGCAAGAAGAAGAAGCCTCAAACAAATGTTAGAAAACCTAAAAAGTAGAAGAAGAACAAGACATTGGATGCTTGCCACTTCTGCAAACAGACTGACCACTGGAAGAGGAATTGTCCTCAATACTTGGAGAACAAGGAACAAGGTAATTTTGAATCTTTTGTCATAGAGACCAATTTGTTGGTCACTTCTACTTCGTGGTGTATTGACTCTGGGGCTTCTACTCATGCATGTAAATCATTGTAGGGGATCAAGACAAGTAGAATCCTGAGTGACAAAGAAGTAACTCTTTACTTGGATACTTCTGCAACAGTTGCAGGTACAACTACAGGAACTATAGATTTACATTTCAGAGAAGGAATTGTAACTCTTAAAGATTTTCTTTATGTGCTGAATTTGAGAAGAAATTTGATTTTTGTTTCAAAATTGTGCATGGATGGTTATTCTATCTTATTCAGTAATGTGATTACTATTAAACGGAATAACAAATACTTATGTAGTTTGCAAAGTTTTTTTAGACTAGTGATAGAGGGATCATTTGCAATCCCTCTAATATTCCAGAATAGACCATTCACTGAGAACATCTAGAAGTAGTCATACCTTAGGCAGTCTGCGATCTGGTAACTTGTTTGTTCTTGTGAATCACCAGTGTCCAGTTCGCTTCCACCTCTAACCCGGTTTCATCCTCCGATAAGGCGCAAGAAGAACGTTGAGCTCTCTCAATAATTTTGTCGAGAAGCTCGGCATCAGAATTGATGATAATGTTGTACCCCCTACGAGAAAGCCTCTTGTCCAATTCCAGCTTGGATTGTTGCAGCTTCTCAAGACTCCAGATCCTGTCAGGTTTCCTAGACAAAAAAGAGATCGTCTCCAAACTGATTGGCCAAATAGACTTCAAACTAATACCATCTTTGGAAGAAAATGATGTCCCCTACAGGTAATATCAACTATTATGGGATTTCAAGTTGTTGATTCTGGATCTCTTCTGTATCTGTGTTTTCTATTACTACAACTTCTAGGACCGCTGCTGGGGTTCTTCAAACTTCCTGGTAAACCTGCTTCATAGTTTGTTTTTTCCTAGGTGCTTGTTCAGGTTCAATAGGCTTTTTAGCTGAAGTGGGTTTAGACTTGGCGACTTCTCCCTCAGATTTTGAATTTCTCTTCAGTTTCGGTTTGCATTCCCCTCACCGTGACCATGTTTGAAGTAGAAAGTGCAATATTTGGGGAGGTTCTCATAAATAATTTTCTGCCAGAAACCCTCCTTGCCGAGCCCAACCCAAACACGACTAGTGTTTTCTTTTAATAGATCAACCTCCACGCAAACCCTAGTCACGATTGTTCTAGTTAAACGAGTAATTGTCGGATCAACTTTTAGCACTCTTCTTGCCACCTGCACAATTGATCACAGGTACTTGTCATTGTACAAGTTAATCGGCAACATTGGTAGAGAAATCCAAAGAGGAACCACTGAAGGTTCCCAACCTAACTCCAACCTAGGCGTCCATTTCAGAAATCTTATAATAACAGCCTCTCTCAGCCAAACCCTAAGGTATTCCTCCTCACTTTCAAATCTGAGAAGCACATGCCTCGGATCTAATGTAGTGACCACAATGGCTTTTTGGAGTCTGAAAATACCTACCAGAAATTCCTTGATCTCCGCTAGGG
The DNA here is from genome assembly GCF_000365185.1 of Nelumbo nucifera. The sequence continues at coordinate 16,168 of NW_010729849.1, forward strand.
AAGGATGACCATATGAACATTTTCCAACCAGAGCAAATTGGAGAGGGGAGAGAGATTTCTCAATATCTTCTTCTGAGAAAAACACCGCCGGTTCTCCCCAATTGATCGAAGGTACCTTCAAAGGAATATCCACCGCCAATGGATCAAGAATGACAAGAAAAGGATTCACAGCGGCAGCAACCACCAAAGCAAAGGAAGGAGCACCTCAAGAATCCCCAGGCGGCTCCCCCATTTCCCCTTTTGTCTCCAAGTAAAGTTCCAAGTGTCCCTGATTAACCATAAGGAATTTGATTACTATGAAGCTTGTTGGTTTGATTCATACGGAAATTGACAAGCTTGGCATCGACAAGATTGGCATTGGACAATACATCTAGGGAATATTTTGTCGACAATGGAATATACCTTGGGAATAACAAGCTACTTCAATGCCCAAAAAAATACTTATTGAGTTCGCCCATGTCTTTGAATTGGAACTTGGAGTTCAACGAACGCTTCAGCTTGACAATGGTGGTGTGGTCATCATCTGCAATGATAATGTCATACGCATTTACAAGGATGACTATGAAGGCAGATTTAAAATGGAGAGTAAAATAATGATTAGTCAACCAAGGATTAAAAGAAACCAATCTCTATTAAGGCATTAGACAATTTTTCAAATAACTTTGGCGAGGCTTATTTTAGGCTATAGAGAGACTTGTCTAATTGACAAATTTTATTTTTCCCCTTTATTGTAATCCCCAATGGAATTTAAATGTAAACTTTTTCATTGAAGTCACTATGTAAGAAAGCATTATTAACATCAAGTTGAAATGCAAACTGTTGTTTGACGGCTACAAGGGCAAGGAGACACCTAACAATGCTCTTCTTGGTAATGGATGCAATCGTTTCATGATACCCGATGCCTTTAGCTTGCGTAAAGCCTTTAGATACTAGGCAGGCTTTGTATCGCTCAATAGATCCATTGGGCTTATATTAGATTTTGCAAAATCATTTGCACCGTACTACATGTTTGTTAGGAGGTAAATCTGTTGGAAGGAGTAAAAATGCAAATATGTACAATGCAAAACCTTGTATTTTGTATTATTTTATATGTACATATTTCTATTTTTACTCCTTCCAAATTGAGCCCAAGGGATTAGCTTTTGTTTTCCTCTAATATTTGAGTTTCTTTTGCTGTGGCAAGACACTAATTTGTGTTCTTGAAGATGATGGAAAAAGAGTTGGTTTCGTCATGGGATGAAATGGAATTGAGGAAGGTCGAATGTGTGGAACTAACATTCGCATATAAAATGTTGAGTAGAATTGGATTAACAAGCATCACAAGTCTTACTAAGTTCATTATTGGAGGAACAACTGAGTAAATCAGTCTTGAACTTGTTGAGTAGAATTGGATTGGGATGCTCGAGTCACCAATCCCATAAGTCGAAGTAGAATATTTCACCATGCTCTTTACCTATCACAATCACCATCTTCATGAAAAGGTCATGAATAACACAATGGCTAGGGTAGAATGTAATGGAAAAATTGAGGGCTGAGATAACTTTCCTTACTAAGAGTGTTTAGGGTCACATCGCCACATGTAAAACAACAAGTCGAAAAGAACTTTAGGGTTGGTAAGCAATTTGGTTTGTTTTACTTGGGAGGAGAAGAGTTTACCAGAAGGATGTTGGAGCTTCATGATGAAAGAGATGATTCTCGTAAGTGGAATAAGTCTAATTCATGGTATGTTTTGGAGGAACAATAGGTTGAATTTGTTGTTGGATATTCTTTTTATGATGATCCAATTGTAGAAAAGGATGACGATTTGTTAGAGTGTTATAGTGCAGTGGGTTATTGGGAAGCATGAGCTTAAGAAAGTTGGAGGAATTTTATTTAGACCATGCAAGGTGTTGAACTAGGAAGTAAAGGCTCAAAGAGTGGTAGGGGTCAAGGTAGAGGAGGATGTGGTAGGGCCTCTTTCTGAGAATGGTGAAGGGTGGTGTTTTCTCCTTTTTGTTCAGACTCTCTTGGGTTCTCATAGTTGTTCAAGGTTAGCGTTGTGCTTTGTTGGAATGTTGGAGGAGTGTGATGGGTTGGTTTTGTTCAGTTTTGTTGGAAAATATGAATGTAGTATGGTTGTAACAATAATCAAACCAAATTTTCAAACAACAAATAGATCTGAACTGCAAAAGTATGTATCAAACCGATAATAAGTGAGTCAGTGAGTGATAAACTTATTGGTAATAGCTGAGTCGTGGCAAGTATCCACTCTCCTTAAAATCAATTTTACCTCTTCTTAGAGTATTTCTATTGGTGTAGAAGGTTTCTGGCGGTCAACCTCCAAGATATAATAGCTCTTAGCCTTGACATTGTGTGTATTCACAGTCCAAAGCAGTGAACCAATTTGTTATGTGCGTCTAATACGATTCAGCCGTGAGAGGAAAAATAGTGTGGGAGAGAGCAAAAATACGAAGGAGATAAGCCAATTTCCATTGCACTAAAATCACAATTATCTTGGCAATTAAGTGTGCTTATTTCTAGCAAAACGTCTCCCACGATTAAGAGAGCGTAGTGGTTACAAAGAAACATTAGGAAAAATGGCTCTTAATTAAAACACTAAAACACCTTAGAAAAGAAAAAGCAAAATAAGTAAGGTAAGAATAGGGGCCTGGACCCATGTGCATGGCACAACACAGCACAGTACTGCACAACGTGGCATGGCATAGTGGGTGGGCAGGTGCATGCGTGTGTTAGCCCAACTTAGCCCTGTCCGGCCCGAGGCATGTGTGCCTGTAGTGGTCTAGGTTCACTCTTCCACAAGCCCATAAGACAAACCAAAAGCACAAGGTAATAAATAAACCAAAGAGGAGTGCTCTTTCTAGTCCATGTAGGATTCAAACCACTTATCTAGCAAAACAGAACAAAAAAGAAACAAAGCATAAAAAGAAATATAATTTGATTCATATAGAACCCAAGAAAAAGGTAACAACGAGTTTCCTAATTTGTTTCACAAAAAGAGCCAAGGTCATGGTTGGGCACCATGTGGTGTACTTCTCTCTAGGGGTGTTAACTGGACTGGATTTGGTCCAATGCGATCCAGTCCAATGTGAGTCCATTATAAATAGACCAGGTTCAAACCAATCAAATGAATGTTTTGGACCAATTAGGACCGGTCCAATTCAATGTCTGGACCGTCCAATCTGTTCAAATTCATTTTAATTTAGATTGGTTTCGACCCAAACCTGGTCCATTGACACATATATTCTTATCTTATATCAATGGACTAGATATTGGCTTAATCCAACCTAACCCAATATAAATTTGTTACGGACGGACCAGGTTCAATCCAATCTAATAAATATTTAGGACCGGATTCGTCCAATCTAATAGATCTTGTTGGTCCATCTAATCTGTCCAAATTGATTTTGGATTGGACGATCCATTTGACACCCTTACTTTTCTCCCTGTGAAAAAATTTGTGATCAAAATAGCTCTTGGGTTGTCGGATTGGTGATAAAGGTAGTATGGGTCATAGTTGGTAATGGACTCAATGGTGGTGTAGTGGTTTCAGTGTTCATGATCGAATCCTAGAGAACTTGGTGCTTTGAAACCATGTAAAATTTGAATGTAGATGGTAACTATACCAGGTGTGTGTGGTTAAAAGAGTCTTTGTATACAAGAGTACTCGTGAGGAGAGAAAAATAAGTGTGGATAAAGTACAAAGGAGAAGACAGAGTACAAGTCATACAAGAAATATAATCTAGAACAAGAATAGGAGATAGTCCTACTAATCTTCTAAGGGGTCCATTTGGTTCTTAGGAAAAACAGTCTGGAATTGTTTGGTTGGGTGAAATCATAATCCCATTCTCATTCTTGCTGGAATGGAATTCACTTATTTGAAGGAATGACGATTCCCTCCTCTTCGCTTGGGAATGAAATCCCTTTCCAATTTATTTAAATTTACATTCCAATTCCTGTGCGAACCAAATAGACTATGGAAATAAATCATTCATTCCAATTTTGATTCCAACTTCAAAGGATTTTGATTTTGATTCCGATTTTGATTCAATTATGAACCAAATGGACCCTAAGTATTATCCATGATGACATGCAAAGTACTTGGGTCCATGAATAAACGTTTATGTACACTAGCAGTTGGAATTGGCTTCCCATTTTGAGTAAGGTTTTCTTTTGTATATATATATATATATATATATATATATATATATATATTGTTTTGAGCTAGCTTTTGTGGTGGGTGAGGGGCTTCGGCTTCCTCTTTCTGTAAGGGCCCGCTTCTTTTGCAATCTCTCTTTCCTCTCTTGTTCTTTTGCATTTTACTAATAAATTAAATTTTATCTTATATATTAAAAAGTAATTATTAATTTTTTTGAAAATAAATAAAAAGAAATTTTATTAAAGAAGAATAAAACAAAAACATAGACAAAGACATCAACGGAAGCAAAACAATATATATATATAGTAGTAAATTTGCACGTTTTTTGCACATGGCAATTTTATATGATGAAAATAGTAATATGCATTCAAATGTTATGTCCCAAAGAGAGTAATATTATGTCTATAAAATAATTCTATATTAGAGATGTTCTAAATGTTTTCTACAAATATTATGTATTTTTTGTATATTTTGCATTTTTGTCTTTCTTTAATTTTATTATTTAATTATGATATAACGGCTTGACCTATTTGACCCAGATGGTTGAATTGCTAACCTACTACCTCGATAGATAGAAGAATAATTTCATTTTTTGGTTTAATGTTGAAAAAAAAAATGAGATTCAGGGTCCGTTTGATTTGTAGATAGAACCGAAAGTAATTTTATTAGTCTATTTATTATTTTCTTATTACTTTATTACTATTTTATGAATATATAACTATTATTTTATTAGTACTTTGTTATTATTATTTTATTAGTATTTAATAATTAACACCTTAGTATTTATTATTTATTTATTACATTTTATTATTACCTTCTTATTAGCATATTAAATTTTACCATTTTGATTATTGTTTTAGAATTAATTTATTATTATTGAATAATTAATAAGTTAGTATTGTATTATCACTTTAGTTATATTACATATATTATTTGTACTTAATTATTCTTATTATTTAATAAATAATATTTTAGCTTTTTATTTTTACATTTTTAATATTTTATTAGTATTTATCACTAATTTATGAATATTTTATTAAAATATAATTATATTATTATTACTTGAATAATATTTTTATTATTACTATTATTATCATATTATTACTTTCATAATATTTTATTGTTTAATTATGTATTTGTTTTTATTATTATTACTTTAATTATATTATATTAATATTTTTTTATTAATACATTATTACTATTAACTTATTATTAATTTATTATTTTATTTTATTAACATTAGGGATTAGAAGCCTTTTGTCCTGAGTTCTTTATTTCTGGATAGACTCTTGTATGGGAATCCCATTCCTAGGGGGAAGCTTGGAATGACTATTCCCCCAAGAATTTGAATTGGCATCCATTTCCACCATATGAGCATTAGCACATTAAATATATGGCTTAATGAGAGGGATTTGAATGAGATGAAAAATAATACTTAAAATTACATATTTTGGCCTCACAATTAAAAAAAGACAAAATTCAAATTACATTTTTTTTATTTTCATGTGTATAAAAGTAATTCTTATTTATGGAACTTGTTTTTATTTTCATGTGTATAAAAGTAATTATTAGAGATGCACTCAAATGTTTTTTTTACAAAATTTATGTATTTTTTATTTTTCATTTTTCATTTTTTATTATTTAATTATGACATCAAATATTGACACATTTGACCCAAGAGTGGAATTGTTGACCTAGTCCAAATAGGAAATCAATTTCATTTTTTGGTTGGTTTTGAATGAAAGAAGGGTAGGATCCATCTAATGGACGCCATAAAGGTTGCGGAATGGGTGGGGCGAATTTCAAAAATTTCCTACCTTGTCCCAACTGGGAATCATATTCCCTGAATTTAGAATACAATATTCAAGGATCTACTTGAACCCTAATCAAACCAGATCTGTACCAAAAGATAAATGGGAGGATTATACCTGAT
>NW_010729851.1:5843-22236 GCF_000365185.1 Nelumbo nucifera
GACCCTATCCACTCAGAGAGTCCAGATCTGAATGTGATTCTGATCTAGAAACCTCSTAATGAGATTAGGAGAAAGCTAATCTAATCTGCAGATAAGATAAGGGTTTATCCTTATCACCTAAAGAGAAGGCTGATCCAAATATGATTTGGATAAGCAGCTCCTAATGAGATTAACAAAAGAACGGGGCAGCAGCCTTGAGGAGACACACATAAGATTTTCTTCAGTGCTGAAATCACAAGAAGAGAGAATTCTGCATCCTGCGAATTCTCTCTTGCCGCCTCCCTGTTCTTGCCGCCCTGTTTTCCAGTTCGATCTCCAGTTGTGGGAGAAGTCAAGATTGGATCTTGACATCAGTTCTTTGAGAAATGATTGATAAGAAGCTGTGCTCACATGCCATCCTGTTGTTTCTTGCGAAGGACAGAGTTTTTGGAGAAGAACATTGCTGATTCTGCTCCATCCTGCACTGCGCCATCTTCAGTGGGAGCAAATTTTGGATCCTTCCTTGGGCGTGAACACCTCCATTGGGAGATACTGTTTCTCCGTATCAGGTATAATCCTCTCCTACTCTTTTTGGTTCAGATATGGTTCAGTTAATGGTTCAAGAATGATCCTTGAAGATGTGATTTTCTAAATAGGGAATGCGATTCCCAGTTGAAGGGAGAGAAATTTTTGAAATTTGCCCCCTTATTCCGCAATCTTTGGGCGTCCATGGGATGGATCTCTCATTCGTTCAATTTCATAGAAACACACCAATGATAATATGAAACAATTATGTACTTTTATTCATTTATAATAAATGTATCTGTACATCAATCCGATTGGAGCTAAGGGCATACACCATCTAACATCTGCAATACTATATCGACCATTTCAAAAAAGAAGAACTCGAGGTCCAAGACCTCGACCCCTCGGTATCAATGCATGCCGCAATTAATCGCCACTGAGGAGTTTACGACCAGGGAGTGCTAGGAGGGCAAGGCCGACCCCAATCGAGAGGCATTAGAAAAGAAAAGGAAGGATAGAGATGGACGCGTCCATGGCCACCACAACAACAGCAAAGACGCTAACAAGAAGTCGTCAGCTCCGTCCTTCAACAAATACACACCACTTAACTATACCCAAGCACATATCCTCATGCAAGTAGGGAAACGGGATTACATGAAGTAGCCAACAAAGATGAAGAGGAACCCCAAGAGGGTTAATCCGAAGTATTGTAAGTACCACCGCGGCATTAGCCATTACACCGAGGATTGCTATGACCTCAAAAATGAGATCGAGTCACTCATCCATTGTAGTCACCTAATGGAGTACTTGGGGGACAACACCGACACCTCATCTTCACATCAGCAGTAGCAACACAACAACTTGACTAAATTCATCAACGTCATCACCAAGGGCATGACCTCGGGTTGTGCCTCGGCCTTAGCCTGAAAGGCTTACGTTAGGCAACTCAACATCTAAGGGCCGGCTCCCAAGAAGCCGAAGAAAGATGGGGTCATCTCCTTTTTGGGTGACAACCTGAAGGGGGTCTTGGTCCCCCATGACAACGCGTTGGTGGTACCGATGACCATTACCAACTTCTTGGTGAAGAGGATCCCCATTAATAGTGGATCATCAGCCGACATCCTCTTCTACGACACCTTCTAGAAGATGAAGTTGTCTCCTGATTGGCTGCAGCTAGTTGACGTGCCTCTTGTCGGTTTCTCTGGGGTAGTAGTCAAGCTAGAATGAAGAATCATCCTACTAGTCACAATAGGGACAGAGCCTCGGGATGTCGACCCTTCATGCACTCAAGGTGGCCATCTCCTCCTACCACCTCACCATGAAGTTCCCCACCGAGCACGGCGTCAAAGTCGTTCAAGGGAACCAGCAAGCTGCTAGACAGTGTTATGTGGCAACATTAAAAGACAAGAAAAAATAAGATTTGCCATTAGAAGTGCTCAACCTCAGGGATGAACTAGCGAGCCACTTGACTAGTAATGAGCTGAACTCTTACCTTCTTTCAAGCCATCAAAAAGATGAAGGACTTCTAGTGGACTAAAGAATGCTAAAGATCCTTTAACGAGCTGAACTCTTACCTCGCCTCGCCCCCTTTGCTCATACGACCCTTTCCAAGAGAAACTTTATTCATGTACCTCTAGGGGGATGAGGCCGTCAGCTCTATTCTGGTAGGAGAGGACAAAGGAGTACAACGACCAATCTATTATGTCAGCAAGGTCCTCTGCAACACCAAGACCCGATACCCTAAAGTGGAGAAGTTGGCCTTCACCTTGGTGGTCTCGTCCAGGCAACTCAAACCTTACTTTCAAGCCCACAACATCATAGTGTTGACTAGGCAACCCCTCAAGTTTGTCCTCTCTAAGCCTGAGACCTCAGGTCAGATGATCAAATGGGCCATTGAATTATCTGAATTCGACCTGTAGTATAAGCCAGGGCCTGCAATCAAAGCGCAAGCCTTGGCTGATTTCTTGGTGGAGTGCACCTTCAGCAAAGCCCTCGACCAAGCACCCGAAGAAAATGAGGAACCTTATCCGACCTAGAGATTTCTTGTGGATGGATCTTCCAATGCTAAGGGAAGTGGAACATGCTTCATACTCTTACCCTGAATAACAACGAGGTGGAGTACGCATTGAAATTTGACTTACTAACCTCCAATAACAAATCCAAGTACGAGGCCCTGTTCGTCGAATTGCAACTTGTCAAGGACCTCAGAGCCCAGCACATTGAAGTCTTCACCGACTTTCAACTGGTGGTGAATTAAGTGAATGGCGAGTACGAGGCTAGAGAACCAAATATGGATAAGTACTTGGCTAAAGTGTAGGAGCTATCCCACCACTTTCAGCACCTTGCCTTGTAGCAGGTTCCACGAGCCGAGAATATGAGGGCCAATTCCCTATCTAAATTGGCAAACACATTGGGTCCAGACCTCGACCACATTGTCCGCATCGAGAAGCTAGCTTGACCTAGCATTGAAGAAGTACAAGTGCTCCCAATGCAAGCCGAGTCCTATTGGATGGACCCCATCCGCACCTTTTTGTAGCATGAGCAACTCCCCTCCGACAAGAATGAAGCGAGGCAAATCCAACGGCAGGCAACTAACCATGCCCTGCTCGAAGGAAAGCTCCAAAGAAGGTCCTTTACCTTATCCTACCTCTGATGCCTTCGTCAGGAGGAGGGTGAGTATGTGCTCCGAGAGATCCATGAAGGCATCTATGGCGACCACCTTGGAGACAGAGCCTTGGCCCAAAATGCACTAAGGCAAGGGTATTTTTGGCTAACCATTCAGAAGGATGTAACCGAGCTAGTGCATAAATGTAACCAATGCCAGAACACTCCAACATCTTCCATCGGCCAGCCATAACCCTCTTGGCCCTTAGCAGCTCATGGCCTTTTGCCAAATGGGGAATGGATCTCCTCAGCCCCTTTCCTCAAGCCACTAGGAACAAAAAATATCTCATCATCGCAATTGATTACTTCACCAAGTGGGTTGAAGCCGAGCCCTTGGCAACCACCACGGCCAATATGATCCAGAACTTCTTTTAGGAAAAACATCATTTACCGCTTCAGCATCCCCCACATGCTTGTCACTGACAACGGAAAGCAATTCGATGATGCTAGGTTCAGAGAATGGTGTGCCAGCCTCGGTATCAAGCAACAATACACCTAGGGAGGCTACCCCAAAACCAACGGCCTAGCCGAGCTTACCAACAGAACTATCTTGGATAGGCTGAATATAAGATTAGAAAAAGCCAAAGGCCTCTGGGCCGATGAGCTATACAGTGTCCTATGGGCATACCGGATGACACCTCAGACCGCCATGGGTGAGACCCCGTTCAACTTGACTTATGGAACTAAGGTCATCATTCCAACAGAGATCAGCTAGCCGACGCTTTGAATCGAGGCATACAATGAGGTTGAGAATGATGAAAAGCTCAGAAACAACTTGGATATGTTGGAAGGCGTTTAAGAGTGAAGGAGCGATACTTCAACAAAGGTGACCTTGTCCTCAGGAAGGATGACACTTCAAAGAAGTTGACCTCGTCCTTAGGAAGTTCATGATCCCCGAGCCCGGTGTTGGAAAGCTCAACCCCAACTGGGAGGGACCCTACAGGATCAAACAAGTGGTCAGCCCCAACACCTTTTGGCTAGATACTTGGGTGGAACTCCAAGAACCTCTAAATGTACTACCAATGACATCTAATCCTTGTACAAAGACCTTATCAATGAAAAGTGCAAAGTTCCTCTCACATCAGCTCCAACTTTAGTGTAAGTGATCCTACTGTGTTCAACTGCTAGGACCCCTCAGCCATGCGACTAGCCATAGCACACGACCTTCGCCAAGGTTATACGCTCGGACTGGATGACGACCAAGGCACATGACTGTTGGTGAGTCATACGCTTACTTGCCTTATTCGCTAAGGCAAAGAACCTCGGGGACCTTGGCCATGGTATCAACCATCCACTCCAGCCCACTACCTAGCAAACAAACACACTAAAAAATAGATAAGTTACTTCGCTAAGACAAGAAACACTCGTGACCTCGACCAGGAACGTCTCCACGGTCTCGGCTGCATGTAGGCCCACAGCACAATTCCCCAAGGAAAGTTAAGCCAAGTAAGCTAAGACATTCGCCTCCCTTTCCTTCTCTCTAAGGAAAGGGGCCTAGAGCCCTCGGCGCCATAGCTCAGCCTCGGCCTAGCCACCTTAACCGGGAATAAGAATGGGCCAGGAGAGCTAAGGCATTCGCCTCCCTTTCCTTTTCTCTAAGGAAAGGGCCCCCGAGCCCTCGGCAGCATAGCTCGGCCTAGGCCTAACTCCCATAAATTAGTTTCCTAAGAGAATAACTAAGTAACGAGCAACTACTTTCTTACTACTTGTGACCTCTCGGAAGGGGCCATCAGCCCCTAACACACCAAAAATGAAAAATACAAATAAAAAAGGAAAAGTAAGGCATAAGCTAGACAAAAAAGCGTTTCATTGATGTATTCATTTAAACCTTATAAAAATTGGCCTCGGATGGGGGAGGCCAAGCCCATTACAAAATGTGACAAAGCAAAAGAAAAGGGTGGAGGGTTGGACAAAGGAAGACCTCGCGGCTTGCGACCCTTCAAGCTTCAACATTCACGCTCTCCTCAGCCAGTCCAATCTCTGGCCTGGCCCTCGGACAGCTGCACCCCCTCGGCCACCAGATCAAGAGGAAGACCAAGCTGACTAACTTCAAAATCTAGCAACAAGGCCAACACCTGGGCCTTGGTGTCTTCGATGCCCTCCAGGTATGAAGCAACACCGAAGGCCGCCAACTCCTTCTAGTAGTCCTGGGTGGTCTTCGACTCCTCCACAACCTAGACTGAGGCCTCCTCTACCCTCCTCTCGGTCGATGCCAGCCTTTCCTCGGTAGCTCACATCTCCACCTCGGCAGCTCGCAGCTTCTCCTCCATCTCCTTCTACTTCCCCTTTGCCTCATTGAGGGAAGCTCGGGCAGCCCTCCGCTTCTCCCTCTCAATAGTGACCTCGGACTCTAGGTCCTTGTAGCATAGGCACTCCACTCGCAAAGAATGAGCCGCTACTTCTAGGTCACTCTTAGCCTCGACCACATGGAGCTCTAGCTGCTCCCTCTTCTCTTTCGAGGTCCTCAACTGCTCCAAGAGGACCTCAAACTTCTCACACTAGTCGACGGTAGTGGAAGACGCTTGCAAAGAACAGATAACCGTCAGACTAAGGAAAGCAAGAAAGAAAAAAAATTCTACGTACCAAAGGAAGAGTCACTTGTGTCGGCTAGACGATCCAGTATGGTGTTCTGGACACCCTGTACGCTTACTTGGGTCCAGCAATGCCGGTCCCCAGCCAGGAACATCCCTGTTAGCAAGGCCTGGCCGACCCCTAAGGTGCTCAAGGAATCACCACATCGAATACTCCATTGAGGGTGGAAGATTCAACGTGTCGTCAATGGCAGATCATCGCGAAGCTCAATTGACGTGTAGGGCCACGAATGGCGAGAACCCCCAATAGCACCTTCGACCATGTGTCTCCTCGGTGTATGGGGGCCTCCTTCACTGCCCTCATTAGGGTAATTCTTTGTTACCAACCTCTTCCCCCTCGGAGGCTGGAGGGGTTTAGTAGGTCTCTTTGCGAGGGACTCCTTGTGCCAGTCAGCCTATACAAACTCCTTTCCCTTTCTGGCCTCGATAGGCCCCTTCCTATTCTTGGCCCCAGCCCCAACAGAAGCCTCCAGACAAGGTTCCTTCTCAATTGGCACTCCCTTCAAAAGCAGTACAACCGTGTTAGTACGAGGTACAAAGGAAGAAAGCCGATAGCAGGAGTTCCACTACCAAGGCAAGCGAGGCTAAGGCCAGCCCACACCAAAGCTTCCTCCAACACCAAGGGCTCGGCGCGGATGGTCCCTGACTTCCTAATGTGGGTCATCATTTTGGCCTCCTCGTCCTTGTGCCAGGGCGTTATTCTCTCAGCCACGAGATCTGGCTCCCCCCAGTCCAACCTAAATGACCAACCTTCTAGATAGGACATGAAGAAATACTTCTTCTTCCAATTATGGATGGACGACGGGTTGTCGACCACCCTTCCATATCGGCCCTAGAAATAGTACAGGCCTTCCCCAAAAGGATGCCTCCTCGGAATGAACATGCACCAAAAAATCTTCTCAATCACGTGGACACCTCGGAGCCAAGCCATCACTAGTACAACAATGATTGTCTTCACGGCATTGGGGGTAAGTTGGCTGAGAGAGATGTTGTAGCACCTCAATAGCTCGAAGATGAGGGGATGCAGGGGAACCTAAGGCCGAAGTGGAGGTAATGCTCATTGACACACTCTTCCCCCTCCTTTGGCGGCCTAGGCCGATCACCAACATTGGGGACTCTTAGCAAGAGCCTTCACTTGTTCTATGCTAAGCTCACTATGTAGGTCAGAGTGTGGGTAGCACATTATTTCTACACCTAGGGCCACGGCCTCGGCTATGAACTCAGGGCTTGGCTCTTTGCCTTCATCGCCCTCCACCACCTCGGGCGAAGCCAAGGCATCGGCCATGATGTTACCCCTCGGCCTCGTAGACCCGACACTTTAACTAAGAAAGTCATCACCCCGCCGGCTGCACTAAGTTCCTCCAGGAGCAATCCTCTCCCTCAGTACCTAGATCTCGAGCCTTTGAGGTGAGCCCTCGGACTCATCACAGTAGCTTTTGCTACTACTAATGGAAGTGGTGGGACAAGGCGAGCTTGTGCCCGACAAGTTAGGGAGACCATAGCATTTAGGACCGGAGTCGAAGTACGACATGGCTAAGGATGCAGTGTTTTACCTAGTGGACGAGGTCTCTGAAGGTTAAGGGATTATCTAAGATGTTGGCCGAGGTTTCTAAAAGCTTAAGATGAAGAAGGAAAATGGTGACAACTGCCTCGACCAGCGCCTTATTTAAAGAAAAATGAACAGTTCAGATTGCCTCTGATCCAGCAGCCATGAAGCAGCCAATCTAACAACCCAATCTAACGCGTGACATGTGTCGTCGACCTCGGGGATACGAAACAATGCCGATCCAATCGGCTAGTTCGACTGCCGATCCTGGGCTAGAAGTGACTCAACCCTGGCAACCTGACGCCTGTCTTACGTACAGTCATGACCCGTCGCGTGTACGGCCACGACCCGACGCCCATCTTGTGCACGATCACGACCAACCAACACCAAGACTCATCCCATGTACAGTCATTACTAGTTGACATCAGCATCTATCTCGTACACGACTACAGCATACTGATCCATCACCTATTCCTTGCACGACAACAATTAGTCAAGGGGCACAATCATCTCGTACCCATACAAGACATGGGGTACCTTGCCCTTGACTTTCTACGACTCTCCCAAGAGGAGGAGTCAACAACAAAGCAGTCGTGACCAAGACAACTAAGGGAAGCCCTTAGGAGCCGTGGCCGAGTCCATTGCCAGACACGCTATCTAGCGCCTCCCAGTAATGTTGTTGCATTATCTTCGGCCGAAGCTGAGGTCTCCACTCATCCCTCCTCCATAGCCTCGAGAGTGGGGGGGCAAATGATGTTGGCACATATGGCAGGGCCAGGATGGTGCCATGTGGCATCGGCCAAATCAAATCCTGGTCGTCTGCTGCTAACAACCTCTAACCAACTCCTAGGCGAGCTCAAGTATAAATAGGTGCATCACTCCCTATATAATCTATCTTGGATTTTCTACTCTCAAGCTCTCTAGCACTCGGGTGACCTCATTTGAGCTCCTCCCCTCAGTCCTCATCCGACCCCTTACTACGCACTTGACTAACTTGACTGTCGGAGTCTCTGCCCCTGAGATAACACCCGGGGCCTCTAACCAACTCTTTGATCCTAGGTCAGACATTGAAGCCCTCAGAATATCAACCCTCGGACATGATAGCCCTCGACTAAGGAAGTGAAATTACCTTGTTGCCCTTGGCTCATCCTTGCCAGTAATAGTTATTAAAATTACTACAAATGATTAATAAAATTAAATTTATGAAAAATATTTGTTCATATTAAATTAATAATAATTATTTCTGTAAATCAACATTAAATGAAAATACAATTATTAAATTTTAAATATTAACAATAATTCTAAATACTTTTTATTAATTAATAACAAATTTTGATTATTAATTTATTAACTAATTAATAATAAATAAAATTAATTGATAAATTGAATGTGTAGCGGGCTGTGAAACCAATGATAATCCCCCACGCCAATCAAAAGATGCATGGATTCCACAATAGGAGGTTGAATGATTATAACTCCCAAATATTTTATAACTGATGTGGGCCTTTATCATTGATTCCAGAGCGTCTGAACAGATATTGGTTCAGCTAATTGTATCTCTAAAAATGAGTTAATACATATTGTTCTTAGTTTAACTAAACTCGAACCAAGTAAAATTTAATCATGCAACTTGGTTATTTTAATTCACTCTATCACCAATCAAACTCCTAAGACCACCAGCCCTATCCGTTGGACAGTCCGGTCTGGTATCTAACCCATCACTCAATAAAAATATTCTACACGGATCAAGGTAAATGGGTTACCTGTTGTCACAGTTGTAGATTGTATGCTGGCCGCCCTTGGGAAAGGCCTTGCTAAGACTGCGCATGCCCTTTTATTAACTAGACGTGGGAACAGCCTACGGTAAAAGATGAAGCAAAGGTTTGGCACATCAAAGGCTATGCGCTGGGTCTTCAATGAAATGTTACTCTATTGCCATTTTCTTCACTTTTTTTTTTTTGTTAAAAATATTAATGCCATGTTTTCACGTAATTAATTTAAAAAAATATATAGAGCTAACTAATACTGAAAATTTCAAGCCAAATAACACTCTTCACGGATGATTAGCATGAATAAGATAAACAATCCACTAGTCAATTACTATGGTGAAGTGGGGAAAGGGAGAAAGAAAAGCTACAGCAAGAGATAATAGAGGTTAAACGCTTATTCACAGGCCGAAAGGGTCATCTTACTGAACTCATTTAATTAATAGGCTTTATAGTAGGCCCATTTACATCCAAGGGCCTAAAATGCAGCCCAAGCTCTCGGTCCATTCCCATTCCCTTAGTTTTGTTTTGCAGATGCTACTTCTATCTATATTTGATTTTTTGTTTTATTCTTCCTCAAAATTTGGCTATTTTGCAAAAATAGAAAAAAATCCAACACATGACATGTTACATGGGTATGGGGTAAAAGAATTAATATTGGCAACCAATGATATTTATTGAAAAATAAGTGACTGAATGGGATGGATAATGTATCATGCAATGAAACTGTGTTCGGTTTCAGTCAGGGCAAAGCCCATTCGAGCAGCCTTCGCAGCATTATATTGAAGGCATCTCCATACTCTGTGTTTTATTTCATGGAGAAATATTCACAATGTAAGGTTGTAAAAAGCTGTTAAAACGATGTGAGCACAGATTTGCCCTGATTGAAGCCGATATTGATGAAACTCAAGGAACAGCAAGCACCCCGGTAAACTTGAATTCCACATGGCTTAAAGCTAATTGGATGCTCCCCCTCTTATTCACATTTTATGTGGTCCTAAATATGGAAATTGAAGATTCCACCTTTTTTTCTATGACGCGGAGAAGTTTGTGAGGTGCAATCACAACAAAGGAAATGATAAGGAGCCACATAAGGGATGTGGATTCCCTGGACCCTGGTTCAGTAACGAAACTGAAACTTAGCTTGGAAGTTGGAAAATCTACTACTTTACTATTCCTTTTCAAAGCCTCTGTTTTGTTTTGGATTGGACTCGGAATACAAAATAATTTCCACAAAATCAGCAATGTAGAATGGGTTGATAAACCCATTTTATATCATATTTTCTATTCAAAATAGCCAAGAAAAATCAAATTCATATTTAAGTTTATTCATAGATGTGTCCTATGTGGTGCCCAGAAAAATCTGTCTTGATAGTTTGTATAAATATAACGATTTCCTATTGCTATAATACGGCTCATCCTATCTAAGCCCTTTTGTTTTCTTGTTTATGGCCTGAGCATTTTGGTTGGTTCATCCGTTTCCTACACATTTTGATTGAATTTTTATGGCCCGGAAATAAAAGATATGGATTAGGGATGAAAATTGTTGGACTTCAATAATACTCTTTACCTATCAACAACCATAGAGAAGGACGATGTGGATTCCACCCACATCCCCTAAATCTTTCTGTTGGATGCGGACAAACGCAGTAAGAAGAATCAGAAAAAGGAAAGAAAAGGATGCCCACAACTATCATCATCATTATGAGTAAGACGATCACCCAAATAAAGGAAAAAGATGGCTTTCTCAAATCCGGATTTTTTTTCTTCACAAAATCCTCCTCACACCCGTCTTATACCACTTGCAACCATGCATCGATCGGGAACATCTCTCCGTGAACAAAAAAAATGAATATAAGAAATATTTATGATGTTTGGCTGTAACATGTTGTGAGGTAATTATGAAGAGGGTTAGGAGGACGAAATCGGATGTCGGCTTCCTCTTGTTAGCTTTTTCAATTTGGGTCAGTTGCAATTGGATAGTTTGAGATGAATGATACAATTCTGATGCAAGGAAAGAGCCAATTTGCTTTCATGTACTCGGTCTTCCTCCGGCCGCACGAAATGCAAAGTAATTGTTTATTCTAGTTCTGTCCAATTACATTTGATAAGGTTGCAACAATGTTAACTCTGTCAAAGAAGAGGGGGAAGGGCTTGGAAACCAAAATACTAGTTTTTCATATCTTATGTCTTATGGCAATGGATCCTGGTTTTAAGTTGAAGTAAAGATGATTAATCGCCCATAACCAAAGAGAATTTAAGGGTGAAACAGGGTTCATGTAGCAAATCTCGTATAGTTGGGATAAGGATTAGATAATGGTGATGATGAATTAAGAGATGTAAGGGTCCATTTGATTCATACAGTTGGAATCGGAATCAAAATTCATTAGAATCATTTGAAATGGGATTTCATTCTCAAGGGAGAGAGGGAGGGAATAGCCATTCCCTCAAATGGGAGAATGCCATTCCACCAGGAATGGAAATAGGATGGCCCATTCCGATTTCATTACAATCAATAGTTGGAATCGAAATGGTCCATTCCAATTCCCACAAACCAAACCAAGGGTCCTAAGAAATGATGAAACTAAAAACGAGGAAATAGATCTAAAGCTCTTATTGATGTTCAAACCACTGAATAATTCTACTCACCTGTTATCTGAATTTGTCGTAGAGCACTTCTGTGGCTTCAAATCCTGCATATGATGATGTTCGGGAAGTGAATATACAAAGTGCAATGAGAGACCCATCTTTTTTTCTCGATCTGGGAAAACATTCACACAGGGAACTGAAGCAATGAAGCAAATCAGTAACTCTAAAATTTTCAAGGCATCTCCACAGGAATCGGGTGTTGTTGAATCACGAATGCCATTGAATATACCGAATTCGTCATCGGAGCTACAACTCTAATTTACTTTGGAGCAATCTTAGTTAATTCTATCGGCATTTAGCTACCATTGAGATTGAGTGCTTTTAATTGTTCTCTTCGACGAAGTTATCTGAACCCTTCCGTCAAAGTTAACGGCTGTTTTGTGTGAAAAGGGGTGGTCAAGTATTACCACGTCACGCGTGAGACGTAGATGATGACATTTTGGCATGTAATGTGCTATGCTAATCCAGCTCTACCACGTCAAACGTAGGAAAGAGGCTCAGATTGGGACAAAAATCAATAAATTTTGGTGGATTATTTATGATCTATTTGTTGTGGTTGGAGTTGAGGATGGAGCAAGTTTACCGCACACAATTGGGTCCACTACTATATTTAAAAGCAATCCTTATCCCCCGAGCCACATGCCAACAAGGCAACAACAACCAACCCGTCCGTTTCCATAATCGATGGCGTACGGATGGTTATGATCTCCAATCAATGGAATATGGTATGAGGATGTTGTGACCCCACCATTTCCTGTAATTTTTTTATAGGATCTAACGAGTGGTGGCCCACGGCAATCGTGCATCTCCTCCGTCATTCATGCCGTCATTTCTTCACACAATCCCATACGCGACGACTAGACATAAAAATAAGATTTCGAATGCAAGAGCATCGTAACATTATCCCAAAAGAAGGAAGAAAAACAAAACTACAAAAGGCCGTCATCACGTGATCACCACGTGTGGGATCTTATCCTTCCAAAATCAGTGTCGTCTGGTCTGTGTGTGTACTGTATCCCTTCTATAATATATCTATTCCACTATCCATCCATCCATCTATCGTCAAACTAAGAATTAATCCCACGAGAAAACAAAAAAAAAAAGAAAAAGAATACAAGGACTGATGTCCACAACTTATTCGCCAGGTGTCCACATCGCTAGCCTTATTCGTTCTGTCTAATCCGTGGGCTTCGCTCTTTGACTCGACTCACCGTGATAGAGCTCGCCGTAGACGGTGAGCAAGCAAGGCCGGCGCGCTCAGATGCGGCAAATGCCCCTCGATGTTTAATATCTCGGTCGTATTCCGACCACCCAGATGGGTCTTCAGGTAATTCGCCACGGATACCGGCACTGATACATCCTTGGCAGTCTGAATTATACAGCAAGGCACCTTTACCAGCCCCAAAATCCCCCTCAGATCACTATTGAACACGGTTCGGCACACGAATAGCGATATGTCGGGCCTCATGTTGAATAAGGTCCGGCTGAATTCCCTGACGGCAACCGGTACGTCCGCTCCAACGGCTAATGGCGCGAACCCATTTACCCATGCCTCGTAATTAGCCTCCATGGCCGAGAACACTTTCTCGATCTCTCCCTGCTCGAACCCGCCGTGATAATCTGTGTCATTTAAGAACCTGTGAAATAGAACAACATACCCATCTGCATTATTTTCATAATATATGAGAAAGATTTGGTTTCAGCTTCTCTTTTTTCCTCTGAATAAAATAAAATTTCTTCATTTCGATCTCTTAGTTACCTGGGGGAGGCACCGATGAGAATGAGTTTGGTAAAGAGATCAGGTCGGCGAATGGATGCCAAGATGCCGATCATGGCGGAGACAGAGTGACCGACATAGGCGCATTTGTCGACGCCGAGGGTATCGAGGATGTAAAGAAGGTCGTCGACATAGGCATCGAGAGTGGTGTATCGTCGAAAGTCAAAGTAATCGGGATTGACACTGCCAGCACAAACAAGGTCGTAGAGGACGATACGGTAGTGCTGCGAGAAGTAGGGGATGATGCGCTGCCAAGCTGATTGATCGGTACCAAAGCCATGGGCAAGGACGAGGATCTTGTCGCCGGTGCCTACAACCCTGACGTTGAGGGCTTCCAACAGATTGTTTTTCATGTGGCTCTGTGTGTTTGTGATCGCAGCCGCCGCTCGCGCGCGCACGCAGCCCGCCGCTGGTGGACTGACAGCGGGAAATTGAGATTGTGGGTAGGTTGAGACGAAGGGAGAAGTAGGTATAGAAGAAGATAAGGTGACTGAGAACCGATATCTCCCTGTGTGTGTGTCTCCTATTTATATTGTTTTGTCGAGTCAAAGCCATTATCTGGTATGTTTAATCAACATGATCCAAATCCGATCTTGATTGAAACGGGGTGATCCGAACCCAATTGCCACATTTACTAGACTCTGAAGTCGTATATAAATATGAGTTAATTACTTTTAAGTCTTAAATATACTCTGATAGAAAAAATTAAATGTCCTTAACTGTTATTTAAATTTTTAAAATATGCAGTTGATGACAATGAGTACATGGACTACAGAGACGAGAAATTCATTAACAGAAGTGGACAAACCAATCATATTTCGCCTTATCATTTTAAATTGTTGAGTGGGATTTAACGGCAGCAGACCGCTTGACACCAGTTATGCGCTCCAAAACCAATTGGACTGAGAACCCTTTCCCATAACCACATTGCTGTGAATTCGGACAATCAGAATTCGCAGCGGCAACCAAATTCCGACTACAATGCAGCGGCAACCAAATTCTTCTTCTTCTTCTTCTTCTCTACTCTCTTCTGCTTTCCGCTATTACAAACTGCAACTTTTCTTCCTAACCCAATCCAGCCCCCATCAAACAGCTTCTTGAGACACCAAACATAGCGGAATAGACAGCCTCTAGTCACCACCTTCATGTGACACCGAACACATTCTTCTCCCTATATCTCTCTCCACCACCGAATCCACTGATCTCCTTACAGAGATGAGTTGAGTCCCCATCAACACCATTGTGGTTTCCGATTGAGCATTAACAGTGTTCGGGTGATGGTTGACATGGCCAAAGATGCCACGTGGCAATCTTTGCAGCTGCCCTCTCTCTTAAGCCACGTCAACGCCACACGTAGAAGAGCACGACTAAGGAGTATCCTGTACAGACAAGGAAGCGGACTCCACGGGAAGAAGAAACCTCCCGAAGGCCTCGGTGGACGCCCTCATCTCAACAACCACAGAAGCCCTATCCATTTAGAACACAGACACCCAACTATAAATAGATATTCCCCGCTCGAGGTAAGAGACTTTTAGAAGAACACTCTTTGAATACGTCTTCACATTATCTCTTCAACTCGAACCAATGCTATTTCAACTTGCTCGTCCCGAGCACACCTTTATCTATCCTACTAACTTGAGCGTCGGAGTACCTACCCAGGGAACAACTCCTCGATCCTCTAACATTTCCCTTGGTTGCAAATGTCGGTGCACAGCTTCGTCCAGTTGGCAGGACTATCTGATTGTGTCTTCGGTTCGGAACACCTCGGATCGAATAGCATCAGAATGGCACCATCTGTGTGAAATGAACAAAAAGTCATTTCCCAAACCCATCTCCATGCACTAAAAGAAACCATGCCTAAGAATACGTCCGACCACTCTGGAGCCCTTTCCCCATCTCAGGGATCACGCTCACTTCGTAGCTCCTTGCCTCGAGAGCCCCAGCATCAAGTAGCAGTCGACCCCGCACAGTTCCAAGCCATGCAACAAAAGGTCGACCATATCCTAGCCATGATGGAGATGCTGGGGCAACTAGCTCATGCCCCCCAAGTTACTCACCCTGCCACTCAGGCGCCTACTATAGTTGATCCTCGCATCGAGGACCCCAAAAGGCGCCACATAGACAAGCATAGGGCCCAATCCGATCATGAGCGACCGCGGCCATCTAGAAGATTTGACTCCCCAATCCAGCTTCACATGCACAATTCCCGCAATAGATCGCACTCCGCTTGAGTGCCGACAAAAGAATGGATCGACTAACGTCTACAGCAATCATCGATCTTGCTAGCAGAATCCAGCTCGATCTGAGACCGGCTCGTAATCCCTAAAGGGTAAAAGTCCGTAAATGAGGTCCCAGCTGACAAAGATGCCGAGATTAGAGAAATGAGAGAGTGCCTGGCTGAATTGGAACGCAGCCAAGCGGATACAAGCGCGACTCCTCCGATGGCCCGGCCCTTAGACCAGCACCACAAGCAGTCCATGAAGGAACCCATCTTCATCCAGGAGATTGTTGATAAGCTCCCACAGTCGGCTGGCGACCCCCTCAGTTCAAGAAATATGGTAGAGCCTTAGACCTCAACGATCACATTGAGGGGTTCAAGGCAATAATGATGTTACACGGCTCCTCCGAAGATCTCATGTGGAAGGCCTTCGTCGCCACCCTCCACGGTGTCACTGGAACCTAGTACGCCTGAAAGAATGGTAGGATCCATCTAATGGACGCCATAAAGGTTGCGGAATGGGTGGGGCGAATTTCAAAAATTTCCTACCTTCTCCCAACTGGGAATCATATTCCCTGAATTTAGAATACAATATTCAAGGATCTACTTGAACCCTAATCAAACCAGATCTGTACCAAAAGATAAATGGGAGGATTATACCTGATCCGGAGAAGCAGT
>NW_010729863.1:0-21248 GCF_000365185.1 Nelumbo nucifera
GATCAACCCAACCCGTTTCTGTCATGTGGTAGTCTTAAGAGATGATTTTCTCAAAATGTTTTCTTTTTTCGGGTATGTGTCAACATGGCCCAGTTCTTTTCACGTGGCATCATTGAGAGAGATTATTCTTAGAAAAATTGTTATTTTCGAGTGTATAGGTTGCCTTGACCCATTTCTTCCACATGACAGTTTTGAGAGTTGCTCATCTAAAAAATTTGTTATTTTCGATATATGGGTCAACCCGACCCGTTTCTTCCATGTGACAACCTTGAGAGAGATGTTCCTCTTAAAAATTATTATTTTGGGTATATGACCCATCTCGCCCCATTTTTGTATTTATAGGTGAGGGTAGATGGGTTAATATGAGTGAGTGTGGTTAAAGGTCAATATGGATGGGTCAAGTGGGTCAATATGGGTGGCTTATAACCTTCTAACAAGGATTGATGATGGGTCATGGTGAGTTGGTGAGTCAATATGGGTGGTTTGGTATTCAACCCTTACCCAACCTAACCTAACCCACCCATTTGCCACCCCTAGCTTGGGTAATAATTACATCGTTCTTATGATGCATGCGTACACAAATCCTAATAATAATAATAATAATAATAATAATAATAAGGAAACTAGTTGTGATAATAAAAGATCAGAATCACAAAAAAATATTTGGCAGATATTCAAAAGAAGAAGTGCCCGATTAATACGTAAATGGCACTTTTTTATAAAATTTCGCCATTTTTGTGGTACTAATCTAAACCATCTAGTCTGAGATAAATCGTATTGATAATGACCCTTTAACCAATTTTTCCATTCATATTCATTCATTCCCGAATTCCGAAGTTTTTTATGCTTTGATTCGGAATGAAATATTCCTTGTGTTCAAAGTCACACATAACATCGCAGTCACACAGTCTGTTCTCGTCTACCCACATAACATCGCAGTCACACATGAAGAACATCTCATCCTCATACGTAGTATTATGCAGGGGAGATGTTCTCAATTCACGGGGATAGTGTGTTGTGGATAAACATGAACAGAGTTCTCGTGAGCAGAAAATCCAGAGTCTGAAGAATCTCGTCAAGGTTAACTGTTTGACTAAAATAATATTGATTGTAAATATTCTTTTATGCCACCTCCCATGGTAATTAGTTGTCATTTGTAGGAAGCTCAGAAACAGTTTGGGCTGTTTTTTCTACACTTTCATAGAAATGCATAAATGGCTGTATCAACATTAAATTTCCTTCTTCATTTTTTTTTTTACAAAACATTGCCTATATACTTTGTAATTAGGCCTCACCTCTCAAAGCCAAAAACCGCAGCTTGAAAGCCCCTCCAAATGGTAGGGATGATCATTGGCTGGGCTGGCCTAGGCCCACTCCAATTAGATGGGAACTAGCTAGTTTTGAAACAGATTTACCAAAGGGTATCTAAATGTTTTCCATTATTATTCGGTGTCCAGTAAAATCCAGAATTTCTGTCTTCTTTTCTTCTTTCTTCCTTTTGACCCATGCATTGATACAACTAAATTAGAAAGTATCCTATGATTTTAGATTGAGGCTTTTAATGAGATTCTTTCTATTTATTGGTTATGTATTCTTTCTTAGACATTTATAATGTTATTTATGCATTTTATAAACTTTGTTTGAAGAACCATGTAGTTTTGAAAAATATATTATCATACTTATTTAATATTATAATAAATGAATTGTTTAACACCCCATTCCTTTTAATATTCATGGATCAATCGTTAATCATGAATCACGGAAGGAATATCGTTGCATAAACATTAAACAAAAGATGTGATTCCTTCTTATTTCTTATTCAACAACCTCTCCTTTTTAAAATGTTCATATCAAAGCTTGTCTTTTTCTAATCAACAACCACCAACAATCAAGAAAATATCTCTAGCTATTCGAAACTTTATTTTGTTTCTTGTGACTGGGACCTATGAAGGAATCAATATCAGACTAGGAGAAGACAATATTAGAGTGCTTGAATATTGTTTAATTAATGGGAAGTGGGAGTTTTGGTTGAATATTGTTTAATTAATGGAAAAGTGGGACTTTTTTTTTGTTTACGTACTCTTCAGTCAGTCTACTCTACAAGGGATGAAAAAGCTGTTTTCAGTTTTCACACTTGTGTTCGCTAACTGTAAATTACACATCCACATTGACTAAACCAACAACTTAGATCCCATATCATAATTTATGCACACCACACACATATCTAGAGTCATTCATGGGACCTATGAAGGAATCAATAGCTTTTTGTTTTGTGCTTGGGCGGTTGAAGGCCCGCTAGCCCATGCCCCTAAAGCGCGCCTGAGCCTGACCCAAGACTCATAGATGTGTTGGATTCTTAATGAATTCAAATCTGTTGGATTTCTTATTGAATCAAATTCAGACATACCTATCCCTATGCTCTTATGAGTTTCTTCCATGGTTTTCCGATTTTTAATATTGCTCTAAATAAAAATATAAACGAAATATATATTTTACACTAAGAAATATTAATACCATGATCATGAAAAATAAATAAAATCCAAAATTAATGAGGGCGCTATCATTTGTTACAGTATTAGTTGTGTTTTCTTTTGTTAACTCAAGATTTCTCATGCCTTGGCTATTATTTCCATATACGTACATAACATGACAGAAAAGGATCGATGTCCTCCACAAATAAAATAGCACCAAGTGCAATCGTCCCTGAACTCCTTACAAAGGATAATTATAAAAAATGGAGAGTTTGGCTAAGAAACTACTTGCTGGGTGGAGAGCTTTGGGAAATTGTTGATGGAACAGAGCCTATCCCTGAAGCTACTCAACCTCAGTACAAGATGTGGAGAAAGAAGAACGCACAGGCTCTACACACTATCTAGATTACATGTGGAGCTGATATGTTTTCTCAGATCGAACTAATTGATGTAGCTAAAGATGCCTGGGATAATTTGGCCTCTATTCACAAGTCAGCAGAGGAAACAGAACCAAGCCCAGCAGAGGAAGAGGAAGGTAAATGTCTATTATAGGACCCACCCTTTTTCCCTTAAATTTTGCCATTGGATTTTGCTTTGTTTCAGCTTTCAAGGGAATCTCAATTATTTCGGAAATTTTAAACTGCTCGTCTACCGCGAAGATAACTTATCATCTCAGGTCTCAACCCATTCCATTCATGTATCATCATGTAAAATGGGTTTTAGTGCTGACTCCACAAATAGAAGTGTGAACGTTTTTTAGACATATATCTATACTGTTACAAAAGTTTTGCCATTCAAGTTTCAATTAAACAGCAAAATTAAGATTACTCGGTCATTTTAGATTTTGGGTTTTGGTATCAATCGAAAGGGATGCTGTCCACTCTAGCAAACCAAAGGGCAGAATACCACTCCAATTGTCTACCCGGCCTCATTTTCTGGATGAATTTTTGGACAGAAAAGTTATGAACAAGTATACAAAGAAAGCTTTATATATTGGCCTAGGATAGTGATCAGATTTCCGATTATTTAATTCCTGCCTACAGAGTACCGACCATGGCATCTAGAAATATGATTGAGTACTGAGGGTTAGTGCATCCATCATAATTATGTCCCAAACATAACTTGAAAGTTTTCTAATTGAATCAAATTTGTGACAGATAATCTCCAGGACTATAGTATGTATCTGCCCCTACAGAAGGCCGTCGACCAGGGTGAGTGGGAGAATGCCAAAAGATTCATTGATGGCCATCCAGATGCAGTGAGGGTCAAGATCACAACGATAAGGGATACTGCTCTACATATTGCGACTGACAATGGCAATGTTCTCATGGTGGATAAGCTGATACAATTAATGTCCGCAGAAGACCTGGAACTGAAGGACATTAATGGTGACACAGCCCTTTCCCGTGCTGCCTTGGGTGGGAATACAAAGATTGCGGAGTTATTGGTTAGAAAGAGTACAGGTTTGGTATGCATACCAAATAATTATGGTTTTATCCCAGTTACTGTGGCTGCTGGCTTTGGCTTCAAGGATACGGTGCGCTTCCTTTACTCAGTCACACCAGAGGTTGAATTTAATCCTTAGAAAAGTAATAATAATGGAGCCAAACTTCTTACTGAAGCAATTACTACTGAGCCTGAGATCTACGGTGAGGGCATAATGTTATAAGCTTATATTTTAGGGTAAAGTAGCAGAAGCACTTCATCACAATATATATTAACACCCTTATTGTTGTTTGTTTTCTTCCAAGATGTCGCTCTGGATCTACTCCAGCGCTACCCACGGTTAGCTATTACTCAAAATAAAGATGCTGATACATCACTGACTGCACTAGCTGAAAGGCCTTCAGCATTTCCAAGTGGAAGTCAGCATGGCATTTGGACACAATGGATCTACTCAACTAGGTGCCCCCATTTCTTCTTTTGGTCACACTCATTTGAGTGCAAGAATGATTTTTCTTTTTTTTTTGTTTATATGATAAAATAAAAATTTATTAGAAAAGAAAAAAAAGCATATATAGGAGATCCAAGCAGAGCTCAAATCAATTAAACGGAAGCCCCAACACTGCCAGGTAAGGATGGCAATTTTCTCCATTCCCGACGGGACCCGACTTCCCCGACCCGGTTGGATCGTGGATGGAGACTGAGGTCCCCACCCTGCCTCAACCCAATTATATATATATATTTAATATGTATATTAATATATTATTTATATTATATATATCAAAACATATTTAAAACATTATTTATTTTTCTAAAAAATATTGTTATCTAAAAAATTTTGGGGATTCAGGTCTGCATGGGGAACCCATCCCCACTGGGGATCGGGGATGGAGGACAAATTTTATCCCTGGTGGAAATCAGGGACGAGGATGAGATTAATTTAAGAATCATGGTTGGGGACAAGGAATATGATCCTCCGCCCTAAACCCGCCACATTCCCATTCCTAGTGCTAGGACCCAACCATAGATCCTCTACCCCTTCTTTTGGTACTCTTTAAGCCTCTAGGAACTTATTTGATGAACAACGCTATCTACATACAAGTCCACAATTTTCGTAGGTTTTTCTATTACACGACAAACCCCCAAAGTGAAAGTTGATATCAGCTTCGTCCAGAGAGTCATTTTTTGTTCGATCTTAATCCTCCATTTGCCATTGATCCAAAGCAGCCCACAAATAATCCTCATTTCTCGGGCACACTCTTTGCCTAAGAAGAAAAGACCTAAGGTCTCACTCATCTGAACTGACTCCTTTACAAGTTTACCCTAGTACCCTACTCTCACAATACGCTTATGCTCCGAAGTGATCACTTTTACCCCATCTTCTCTCTCCACAGAGAGAAGATGTGAGTGAAGTACTTTCTTTCTTGACCCTCGCACAAATGCCACCAGGGCTCACCCTACCACCATCTTCACTCATAGCTTCTAGCCCACCTCCACCTGAATCGAGCAATTAGCAGATATAAGCAAGCTTTCTAT
Organism: Nelumbo nucifera; assembly: GCF_000365185.1. The sequence continues at coordinate 5,451 of NW_010729863.1, forward strand.
TCTCTAATCTCTTGCAGAAGCTTTTAGTTGCCTTCCTTTTAAGCCGTAGCTTGGCTTGCACCGTTTGGGAGGCCTGAAACATTGATTCAAAGGATTTCATTGAATTGCTTTAGAGATGCTTACACAAGAAGATTGAGCAGAAAGCATGTTTTGATCAGAAAGCCCAAGCATTCTCTAAGCTCATTGAACCACATCAAGCACAATCATTAGAGAGACCCCGTTCAGTCTGGTGTTTGGAGACAAGGAAGTAATCCTCGTAGAGATTGGGTCCCTCATACTCCAAACCAAATTCTACAATCAAGAAGTAAACAACAAAGATATACGGATTGAACTCAATCTATTGGAAGAAGCCCAAGACCGAGCACATGTCAGGATGGTGGCACAACAACAAAAGATGGCCAAGCACTACAACACCAAGGTCCATGAAAGAGAGTTCAAGATAGGGATCCCGTTCTTTGCAAGGTCATCATACCTAAACCTGGTGAGGACAAGCTCGGACCCAATTGAAAAGGGTAGTACAAAGTAACAATACATTCTTAATTTATAAGAACTCAGAGTCAACCTTGCCAAAGACTCTTGGGCACCTACCGTCCTAAGGTTGGGACAAAGTCAGTCGAAGACCACGGCTGGCCTGGCTGAAAAGCATAAAATTTATAGGGCTACGTGCCATTGAGCTCCCCACTACGACCTTTGAGAGCTCAAAAACACTTTGTCTAGTAGGAACCAAGGTGGTCTAACAAGAATTTTCGCCAAGTGATCATGACCAAGAACCATAGTTAAAAACAAAGCAAAATGCACAAGAATGAAGACAAAAAGAAAGGAGAAGTTCTCATTCATTTCGAGAAAATTATTGTACAAGGCAAAATCTCGGCATCCCGAGTTATACATCAAATCAAAAAAGAAAAAATAGAAAAGAAATTGTGGATCACTACTCGTTTGCTGCGTCGTTGGCATGAGTCTTCTCCTTGAACATGGTCACGTTATTAGGCTAGGCAAGTTGCTTTCCCGTCCTCTCCTCAATGTCCCACGAGCCAAGCTTCTCCACCACGGGAGCCACCTCAGGGAACAAGTGCAAGACCCTCCTCTTGCATTGAGAAAACCCGATCTACCAGGAGTCAATGGCATAGTTGTCAAGCTCAAGTAGGAATGCCTCAAATGCCTTGTACTTAGTGATCGCTTCCTCCTTGGCCCAGGCCAGCTTCACCTTAGCCTTCTTGGCCACCTTCTAGGCCTTGACCTAATTGTCCTTTAGATGGTGCACCCGACTCTTTAGCTTCCTCAGGTCGTCATCCCTATCCTCCATGGCATTCTTCAGTTTGGTCACTTCAGCTTTCAAGTAGGAGTTCTCCACCTTCCAAGCCTCAACCATTTGTCGAAGACTACGTATCCAATCGACCAATGTCATAGTACAAACAACACCATTCTTATGTTGTCTGATCTGAGGTGTGCTAAACCAAGGACACTGTTAGATAAGTCCTACCAACTAGACGAGGCCGAGGTGGAAGGACGAAGAAGTGCATTGAGGTAATTTGCAAATGCAAGGAGTATCAAAGGCTTAGGGAGTTGTTCCCTGGGTAGGCATTCCGATGCTCAAGTTAATAAGGCAAATGGGTGTTCGGTTAAGACGAGCCAAAGAGAAAAAACTAGTTTGAACGATGGTGAATGCAAGGGATGCAGAAGTAGGTTGAGATGAAAAGTCCTTTGTCTCAAGGAGGTCCCTCTTTACTCGGTGGGGCATGTCTTCTTCTCCGTGTGGGACTCTACTCTCTTACTGTGCCTTTCAAGATGTGACCACGATGAGGTGTGCTAATGTGGTCTGAAGACGCCAGCCACAGAGGCTAACACGTGGCAGCTTCGGCCAATTGAGGCATCACCCGAACACATGGTTCATGGGTTATTTGTGTAAGCTTACCTTGCAAATCTGGAAGCCATTGTGGGAATGACCTTCAAAACAGGCACTAAAAGTCTTAAGTTTCTGGCCCAAATCTTGTGATTATACCCACCCCAATTTGGGTCCCAAACTAGAGAAATGAGCCTTACAGTGCTCCCTAACCAAAGAAACTCAAGCTAAGGGTCCATTTCATTCGTAGATAGGACCAAAATCGAAATTGGATCACCTATTTTTGATGTATGTTTGGTTCAATTAAGAAATAAATTCAAATTCCATTTGTTGATGTTTGATTTACTAAGAGTTGCAATCAGAGTCAATTGAAAATTTTTTATTATGTATTAGTCTATTTATTATTTTATTAATATTTTATGTATATATAATTATTATTTTATTACTATTTTGAAAATTTTCTATTTATTACTATTTTATTACTCTGTTATTATTATTATTATTTTATTAATATTTAATAATTAATAATTTGTATTTTATTATTACTTTCATTTTGTTATATTAATATTTTATTTGTATTTAATTATAATTATTATTTAATAAATAATATTTTCGATTTTTGTTATTACTTTGTTATTCTCATTTTATTATTATTTAATAATTAATATCTCAGAACTTGCCATTTATTTATGAATATTTTATTAATATATTGTTCATTTATTATTACATTAATAATATTTTTATTACTATATTTTCTTAATAATTTGTTATTTTATTCAATTTTATTGTTATTTTCTTATTAGTTTATTAATTTCTATTATTTGTTTGTTATTTTAAAATTAATTTATTGTTATTGAATAATTCATGTGTTAGTATTTTAGTATTACTTTAATTATAATGTATTAATATTTTATTTGTATTGAATTATTATTGCTAATACCTTATTATAACAGTATTATTTTATGAATGTTTTACTAATATTTCATTACTATTTTATTAATACTATGGTGTTGTTTTATTATTTAATTACTAATTTTTTATTATTATGATTTTCTTAATACTTACTAACATTTTATTTATATTTTATTATTATTATATTTAACAATTCATATCTTTGTTTGTTGTTATTAATTTATTAATACTTTATTATTTTATTAATTTTAGGGTTTGGGGGATTTTTGTCATGAGTTCTTACTTCTTGACGAACTTTGGAATGGGAATCTGATTGGGGCGAGGGGGCTAGAATGGCCATTCTCCCATGTGGGGGGCACCCATTCCCCAAAAAATGGGAATCAGAATCCGATTCTTTCTAAATAAATGGTAGGAATCAAAATAGAAACCAAAATGTGCCATTCTGATTCCAATTCGAGGCACCTATTCCTAGAAACTGAATCAACAAGGTTGGGCTTGTAGAAGGCACCAAATATGTAGCTAGGCAAATCACTTTTGCTACAATAATGTTGTGCTTGCACTAAAACAAAATCAAACCTTTTGATACAATGGTACAACACCTCAAATTAGATGACTTGACATTTTGGTGGGGTTACAAAAGAGAACTCATCTCTAGGAGGGGGACTTTGGTCACTTCTAAACAAAATGATAGGGGATAAAACCATTACAACGTGAACCTGGACCAGAGGTGCTAAGGTATACCAATTCCATCTTCTCAACTCGATAACTACCTAGATGACTTTTCGAGTGGAAGATAAAAAGCCTTAGATTGTGTTCGGTTTGATAGAAAACAATAGAGAAACAAAAATGTGAGAGAAACTTCTCAAGAAACTTTGCCATATTTGTTAAAACTTTCTATCAACTTTTTGTTCCTATTTAATTGTTTCCCTCTTATTGCTATATATATCAAACCAAACATAACCTTTGTTCGGGTGGTGTTTCAATTGGCTGAAGCTACCTCGTATTAGCCTCTGCCACCAATGTCTTTGGACCATGTCAACACACCAAATTTTGGCTACACCACGAAAAGGCATACTGAGGAAGTAGAGTCATACATGGACAAGGAGACATGCCTCATTGAGGAAAGGGGAACCTCCCATGAACCTAAATGGGCAACCTCATTCTAACAACCCCGTAGACCTCATTTGAATACAATATGGATGTTTGGCTATATAAAGGCATCTCACCCTCGAGATAAAGGACTTTTGGCTCTCAACCATGATTTAAACTAGTATGTTCTCTTTGGTTCATCCTAACCCATCACCCATCTCCCTTACTATGTTGAGGTTGGAGCGTCTACCGGGGAACAACTCTCGGGCCTCTAATCCTCTTCGTGATTGCAGATTACCTAGGTGCATGTCTTCATCCTTCCACCTCGGCCTCATCCCATTGGTAAGATTTATTTGACTATGTCCTGGGTTTGGGACACCTCGAAACAAACAACATTAGATTGGCACTATTTGTGGGAATGCACAAGAAGCCTATTCCCTATTCTCTTTCTCTCTCTCTCTCTCTCTCTCTTTCTCTGTCTCTCCCTCTTTGTGCCCTAGAAACAACATATCATTTCTAAGAACACTGCCTACAACTCTAGAGCCCATTCCCCATCAATAGGATCTCGCTCATAGCACAACTCCCCTATATGGGAGGCTCAACTACAAGCCCAAGTCAACCCCATCTGGTTCAACACTCTATAATAGGTCAACCACATCATCACAATGATGGTAGCACTAGGATAGAAAGGACAAGTCCCCCTAGCCACTACCCTAGTCGTGTAAGTGCCCACGATGGTTGATCCTTGGACTGGGGACCCCAAAAGGTGCCCTACACACCAATCGAAGACTAAGATCAAACATGAGCAACCCCAACCATCTTGGAAGCTTGACTCCCAACCTTGGACTCGAGTGAATGATGCTCACACTCAGTCCTACCACACTAGCACTCGACTCCCTACCAAAGAATGACTTGGCCAAAGCTCCCACCATCAGCAACTGCAAATCTTGTTTGTTGAGTCCAACTCCGTCTAAGATTGACGAGCAGTGCCCAAGATAGAGAAATCAATGGACATCGGTCAGGCTAACCAGAACGTGGAAATTAGGAGTTTGCAAGAGAAATTAGATGAGTTGGAACGCAGCTAGGCAGACCTCAACGTTGCCCCTCTAGCAGTCCGCTTGCAAAGCAATGCCCTACAAAGGAGCTGGTTTTTGTACAAGAGATCATGGATGAACTCCTTCCCGTTGGGTGGAAACTCAAATAGTTCGAGAAATATGATGGGACCTCGAACCCCAATGATCACCTTGAAGATTCCATGGCTGTAATGATATTGCACAACTCATCTAGAGGTCTTATGAGCAAGGCTTTTGTCGTGACCCTCCAAGAAGTAGCCCGGACATGGTACGCTACCCTACCACCACGCTCTATCACTTCATGGGAGTAGCTTAAAGCATGACTTTTGGAAAAATTCACTTCTGTCCATCAACACTGGAAGAGCTTGGCTAGTCTTATGTAGGTGCAATAGAAAGAAGGGGAGACACTGAAGGATTACCTAACAACGTTCTACACTGAGGCCCTCCAAATCTAGTGCTTGGATCAGTTAGTAGTCATAGCCTCCATCATGAATGGACTGCGCTTGCCCAGGTTTAGATTCTCCTTGGAAGAGAATCCTCCTCCCACTCTAACCGCAGACGTGGCACACGCAAAAGTACATAAATGCCAAAGAAGCCTAAGAACTTCATAGATGAGAAGAGGAAGCTCAACATGACTGAAAGCACTGAGATTGTGGTGATGGAAATATAGACTGTGACGGCAAAAGGTAGGACCGCTATGGAGACCACAAGCCGAGGACCCAACCATCGATGTATCGCAACTTCACCCCACTCAACATGTCATGGACCGAGGTGCTGATGCAAATTCATGGTTGTAGTTTTGTTCAATGACTAGAGAAGATGAAGTCCCAAGGCAACAATAGGAACCGGGACAAATATTATGACCTCCATCACCACTTGGAAGACCTCGTCCGACATTGGTACCTCGGCAAGTTTGTGGACATCAAGGAACAAAGACCGAAAAAGAGCATGGCCGCATTGAAGTGCCTATAGCCCAAGACCCTCCGATCGAGGTCATCATTGTCATTTCAAGCAAAATGGCTTCATGAGATAAGAGCAGCTCGGCCTAGAAGGCCTATGCCTGGCTGCACAAGGTTGATATAGGGAGCCAAAGATGTTGTAGGGCGCCTTCATCACCTTCATTGATGATGACCTCAGGGAGGGTACAAGTGTCACACGATGATGCCTTGGTAATATTGGTGGAGATCACCAATTTTGAAGTGCATTGGATCCTCATGGATATGGGAAGCTTAGCGGATATTATATTCGATGTAGCATTTGAGAAGCTCAACACCCCTTTGGTAGGCTTTTTGTGGACATGTTAATACTAGAGGGGAATATCAACCTGCGACTAATGATAGATAATGACATCACTACCAGAACAGTCATGGAGGAATTCATTGTTATTTGGGTCCTGTCCCATACAACACCATTATTGGCCAACCAACATTGAATGTGCTAGAAGCTTCAATCTTAACCTACCACTTGGCAATAAAGTTCTTAACCGTGCATGGGGTAGGCATCACCTGAGGAAACCATCTTATTGCAAGGTAGTGCACTGTGACAACCTACAAGGGAAGACCCACACAGCATGGCCAACCCATGGAGGACCTCATCTAGGTACCCCTCTTTGACGGTGACTCAAAGAAAACAGTCAAGATAGGGTCTCTCATAGAGGAAAGTCTCTAGGACAATATCATCCAGTTCTTAACAACTAACACCGATGTCTTTATGCGGTCTATAACTGACATGCTAGAGATCGACCCCAAGGTCACCCATTGGCTCAACATCGACCCACACTACCGACTCATGAGGTAGAAGAAGAGCAGATTCACCTCTGAATGGTGGCAAATGATAAATGAAGAAGTCCATAAGCTACTAGAAGCCAAATTCATTTGAAAAGTGGCCTACCTAGATTGGCTCACGAATGTGGAGAATTTGCATTGATTTCTCCGACCTCAGCTAGGCTCGTTTGAAGGATAGATTCCCCTACCATGTATAGATCAACTTGTCGACACAATGGTGGGGCACAAGCTCTTGAGCTTCATGGACGCCTTCTTCATCTATAACTAGATATAGATGCAACCTGATAACCAGGAGAAGAACGCCTTCATCACCAACCGATGTCTCTATTGCTAAAATGTAATGCCTGCCTTTCGGGCTCAAGAACACCGACACCACTTTTAAAAGGACGGTGAACCAATTTTTAGAGAATAGCTTGGCCAGAACGTGGAGGCATATTTGGATAACATGCTAGTGAAGAACAAAAAAGGTGGAGCTACACTTGGCCGACCTAGAAGAGGTCTTTAGTCTCCTTCGGCAATACCGCATGAAGCTGAATCCAGCAAAGTGTGTATTTTGGGGTCGGCCCTAGAAAGTTCCTAGGGTTTATAGTTACATAGAGAGGGATCAAAGCGAATCTAGAAAAATTCAAGCCATCCAAGATATGCAGTCATTGCGGATGCATAAGGAGGTACAATGCTTCACGGGGCAGATAGCCACTCTGAGCAGGTTCATGCCAAAGTTTGTAGACCACTACCTCCCCTTTTTCAAAGCCCTCAAGCAAGTAAAGGATTTCTAGTGGACCAAGGAGTGTGAACGGTCCTTTCAAGAACTGAAACAGTACCCGAGCTCGCCACCCCTATTAACGAAGTCGACCTAGCGATAAACTCTTTCTCTACCTCTCTGCTAGGGACAAGGTGATCAGCTTGGTCCTAGTAAAGGAAGGTCATATTCAAAAACCTATCTACTACACTAGTAAGGTCCTTATGGACACAAAGATGCAATACTCAAACATGGAAAAGGTCGCCTTGGCCCTCGTTACCTCAACATAGAAACTCAAGCCCTACTATCAAGCACATAACATTGGGGTACTCACTGATCAACCACTAAAGTAGATACCACAGAGGTCAGAGACATCAGGGTGGCTAATTAAATGGAGCATGGAGCTTAGCGAGTTTGACATCGACTATGCCCCTCAGCCAGCCATCAAAGCCTAGGCCTTGGCTGACTTCTTAGCAGAATACACCTTCTCGGTCTAGGACCTAGCCAAAGGACCCTCATCTTGGATACTTTACGTCAACGGTTATTCCAACCGACAAGGGAGCAATGCCGGTTTCGTACTCCTCAGGTCATTCTCGAGCACACACTTTGATTTGAGTTTAAGACCTCAAACAATGAAGCAGGGTATGAAGCCCTAATGGCCGGACTCTACCTTGCATGAGAAGTCAGAGCAAAGAGAGTCGAACTCTTCTGTGACTCCCACTTAGTGGTGAAGCCAGTTCGAGCTCTTTGCCATACAACAGATACTGAGAGCCAAGAACATCCAAACTAATGCCCTATCTAAGCTCACAAGCTTGTCGCAAACAGATCTTGGGAGCACAACTTGGATGGACACTTTAGCTCACCCCAGCATCTCTGAAGTGGCCTTGATAGTTCTCTTGGAGAAAAAGGAGCCATCCAAGATGGGCCCCACTTTGCAGTATCTATAGAACGATACACTACACGAAGACTTGACAGAAGCGAAGAAGCTCACTCATAGAGCAGCTCGATACCTCATCAGGGGTCATCTCTATTGCAGATTGCACACTCTACTATACTTGAGGTGCCTCCATCCAATTGAAGCCAACTATGTCGTTAAGAAAATGGATAAAGGCATTTGTGAAGACCACCCTGGTGCTTGAACCTTTGTATACAAAGCCCTCTAGAAAGGCTACTTTTGGCTCACCATGAAGTAGGACGTAGCCCAGCTTGCCCAAAAATGTGATGGCTAGACACTCCAATTTGCACCACTACCCAATGGTCCCGCTAACAACAATTCCTAGTCCATGGCCCTTTGCTTAGTGGGTATGGACATCCTCAGAGCATTCTCTATTGCTTCTAGGCAGAATAAGCTCCTCCTCGCCGTCATGGATTACTTAACCAAGTGGTTCGAGGTCGATCCCCTAGCCCACATCAACGTTCAAAACATTCAGGGATACTTGTGGAGAAACATCATTTGCTGCTTCAGCATTCCTCGAGTGATCATCATTGACATTGGCTCACAGTTCATTGATAAGATGTTCAAAGTTTTCTGAGCCAAGCTCAAAATAGACCATCACACAATGTCTATGCACCGACCTAGAGCAAACTCTAACCCAACTAGGAAGGACCGTGCAGGGTAACTATAGTACTTGGACCGAACTCGTACACATTGGAAGACCTTGATGGCAAACCAATACCGATGAGCTATTAAGTAAACACTATTATCACGTAGTACACATACAGGCCTAACCAAGGCCCAATGATCATCGCACACAAGCCCGATTGACTTCTAATAGTTGGGACCTAACAGTCACCACACACAGGCCCATTCGACCTCCAAACGGCTGAGGCCTAATGATCGTGAAACACTCAAAGGACTGGCCAACCTTTGGTAGCCGAGGCCTGATGGTCACATCACAGAGGAAGACCCGACTGGCCATAAATAACCAAGGTTCAAAAACCAGCCAGCCCTAACTAGGCACGGTGGGAATGATGCCCTTTCCACTTATGGCAAGAGGGCATCCATTGAACTCCATGCACCCACCCGACACAGAGTTGAGACAAAGCTAATCAACCATGGCCAACATGACTAGAGAACATGAGCCCTACAAGACCAGGCGCCATCTGGTTCCCTACCAATGTCGAGAGCTCAGAAGCACCTTAACCACTACGACCCGAAGTGGGCTACCTATAGGATTTTTTCCAAGGATAGGAGACCTAGGTCACTAAAAGACCAAGGTGTACCTCAACTCGGCAAGCTTAACACAATAAATAGACATGCAAACTACAAGGAAAGGGATAAGAGCACAAAAAGTTTTCATTAATATTCAAAAAGTTTCACACAAGTATAAAAGCTCGACATATGGAGAGGTATACAAGAGCACAAGAAAAAGGAAAAGGAAAAAAAGGACGCTCATTCCTCGATAGGATAGTCTTCAACTCAAGGTTGACCATCGGTAGCCACAGTAGCTTCAGCAGTCTTAGCTCCTTGCTCTTGGGGCAACTGCTCGAGATCGAATAGGCCAAACTCCCACACCACATTCACAGCCTCGAGAAATAGGCACATCACCTGCCTTTGGCAAAGAGTGAAGTTGTCCTACTAGGAGTTGGTGGCATAGTGGTTCAGGTCATTTTGATAGGTCATCAAGGCTTTGCACTCAAAGATTCCCCCCTTCGTCCGAGCTACCTTCTCCTTGGCCTCTTCCAACCCCTTCTTCAGCTACTCACGGGTCTCCTTGAGATAGTGGACGTGGCTTTGCAACTTCTAGATGGTCTTGTTCCTCTCATTCATCCCCCTATTTAAGTTGGATAACTTAGCCTTCAAGTGAGTGTTCTTGACCTCCCTTGCCTTGTACAAGCGCCCAAGACCACATAGATGGTCAACTAGACTGACCACTAAGCACACCAACTGCAACAAAACAGGAGTTAGCGAAGACATAGGAAGTTGAGAAGAAGATCGAGGAAGGACTTATCGCCATGATTTAATGCATAGCCGAGCTTCCCAGAAAGCTATTGATATGGTTGTCGGTCTCCCTTTTGATCTCTAGGAGCATGACGCCTTAGGTGAACAACTCAACTACACCTTCAGTCTCTAGGGTGTTAGTAAGCCAGAATGTCCAACGTGACACATAAATGCCAGCCTCTTCACCGTGGCCACCCCCTTTGAGTCCACAATGATCACCCCCTCAAATGACCTTGGCCTTTTTGATTGCTGAGGAGTAACCTCCACAGAACGGTGCTAGGAGTCCATGGCGCCTAACATTATGATTGAGGCCCTCACCGCTTGGGCTTTCCTCATGGTCGTAACCTGCATATGCCTAACACAATCCTTAGTGCCACCAGCTATGTCTGAATCTGCACAAGGCAATCACACCAATCAAGAAATAGAATAAGTAAATGGGAGCATGTCATGAACTAGTTACAAGACAAACATATCAGACTGGAACTGATCAGCTGAGGGATGCATCAACCCGACATGAATCAACATATCAGGTGAAATGTACTCCTTAATGTGCACCTGCACTACCCTTCTAATGGCTGCAATTTCCTCCCTTGACAGCTTGCCACAGTTGGAGCCTTGTCCTTTGTTCAAGGGAATAACCAACTCGAAAGAAAATGGCTAGCTATCTCAGTGCTTGACAAAGAAGAAGCCCTCCTTCCATTGCTTAATCGAGGAGGGGGCTCCAATGAGCACCATAGGGTTTAGCCAGACAGATAAATAGTAACAACCATGCTAGTGCTTTTCCAAGTGGAAAAGTGCCTAAACATCGGCAGGGTGACCTGTATGTTCTAAAGGGTATAGTAGCGGAGTAGCCCGACTAGGTACCTAAACGAGTTCGACATCAATTGGATAGGCTGGACGTGATAACCCCTCAACATTGTTATAACTCCTTGGTCTAAAGGGAACCTAAGACTCATGATCATGTTGTTTTGTTCTCATACACACAGATCTCGCTAGGATGGGCCAAGGTGGCCCTCTCGCCTATATCACTAGGCACCTCAACTCAAACTCCTTGAGAATGCTATATGCCTCCCGGATGTGGACCATGTCTATCGATGAAAGACCGTAGGGAGCCGAGGTGAGTCACTCCTCGAACCTCATCTCAAGAACTTGCTCTTCCTCTAACTCTACCTCGGCCTCGACGTTGGACTCACTAGTCTCTTCGATGCCAACCTCTCTTTGGACCTTGGTCCCCCCGACCTCGGTCTCGTCCTTAGGCACCCTAACCTCAACAACCTTAAACCGACGACTACATTGCCTCTCACTCCTTGAAGTAAAACCATTGAATAGTGAATAAAACGAAGAGGGCAAGGTCAAAGACATCCTACCGAAGAAAGAAAGAGCTTGGGTCACCTGAAACACCAAGAAAGAAATAGTTCAAAGTGTTAGCCGAACTTCAAGGAACACTCCCTCTCAAAATGCTAAATTGAAATGGATCGATCACTATAGAGGCAACCAACGGTCCAGATGTAGTGCTGCACTTTGCACATGTGTAAACTCGAAAAGATAAACGATGTGACTTCCAACCCGTATGGGCTACGACAAAAGTGTTGAACCAGTCGAATGACCTGCCGGCCCGGTTTGCCGAAGCTTCAACCAGCCAAAGAAAGATTGAAGTTCTTTAACCGAGGACTTGGTAGCTCTTCCTCTCGACCGCGATTGAGCACTACACTCTTCAATTCTAGAACTAGGAGAGTGATGTTTGAGTGGTGCCTCAGCTAGCCAAAGCTGCCATGTGTTAGCCTCCGTAGCAGACATCTTTGGACCATGTCAACACACCTCATTGTGGTTGTGCCATGAAAAGGCACACTGAGGAAGTAGAGTGCTATATGAAGAAGGAGACACGCCTCGTCGAGGAAAGGGGAACCTCTCGAGAACCTTAGTGAGCGACCTCATTCCGACAACCCCGCGGACCTCATTTGAATACAACACGGATGTTTTGTTATATAAAGGCATCTCCCCCTCAAGGTAAAGGACTTTTGGCTCTCAACCTACTTCTGTATCCATTGCATAAACCATGGTTCTAACTAGTCTGTTCTCTTCGGCTTGTCTTAACTGATCACCCATCTTCTTTACTAACTTGAGTGTTGGAATACCTACCTGGGGAACAATTCCTTGGGCCTCTGATCCTCTTTGTGATTGCAGGTTACCTTGGTGGACGTCTTTGTCCTTCCACCTCAGCATCATCCCAATTGGCAGGATTTGTCTGACTGTCTCCTTGATTCAAAACACCTCAGATCAGACAACATCATCCTTACAATTTTAATATATTTAGTTAGGGAATAGAAAGACCATAATTATGTGATTTGGACAACTTAAGGGAAATTTTACCCATCATTCCAAAACAGATCTTTTAGAAAACTTACACCAAAAATAAGTTCTAGTCATTGTAACCATCTAATTTTATTACACTCGGAAATTTCCAAAAGAAGGTGACAATTGGAAAAATGTCTCTCTCTCTCCATAAACATTTGGTTTATTGGAATAATATCTCCTAAAAGCAAAATCCCACGGACACTCTGTAAGCACATCTAACCACACATAGAGAACATCTATCAGGAATTTGAGAAACATGTACAGAAAATATTCTTAATGAACCGTTGGACTTTGTGTTTTCAGAGTTTTTGCTGAGGAGATTTGGCTCAGTCTTTTGCGTCCTTTGCTAAGTTTTAAGCCCCAGCTTTTAGTGAGCAAATCTTGGAAATTGGCCTCGATGACTTGACCCAACTGCACTGCTACAACTCGGTGCCTTCATTCATGTATAGATTCTTATTGGAAGATTGAGTTTAGTTTTTACAAGCTAAGTTGCTTTGATTATCTTAGGCTATGTTTGGTTTGAAGGAAAATGCATGTAAAGGAAGGAAAAGGTAGGAAACCTTTACAAACTTTGTATAGGTTTTTCTATCTTTCCCTTCCTTTCCCTACTTTTTCCTTCAAACAAACATAGCCTTGGGATTCGTTGTCATCATTCGAAGCTTGAAACTTATCTTTTAGCATAGAGAATTAATAGAAATTATCGATGGCTAATTACTATGACAATTGTCAAATTTAGTATTTCCTCTCATCTTTCTTTCTTTTGTACTTGAAAATATCCCTATCCCAGCTGTGAAAATCAAAGGCGTAGACAGTACCGGCAACGGAGATCAAGTCCGAATCATCCACAGAGGTCTCTCTCTCTCTCTCTCTCTCTCTCTCTGGTTAGTGTATTATATGGCACAAAGCCTAGCAGACCCTGACTCCTCTTTCTCTCTCTCTTGAAAGTATCCACAAAATTTGCTACCTGTCCCTTTGTTTGGAATAAAACAGCCTGTTGTGGGATGATCATGGATCCTCTTTAGCAGACTAGCTGGGTAAGAAATTTGCATAGCTGATCCATACCATCTTAATACTTCATTTAACTTGATCTAGAAAAATTCTCTGAAAGAAAAAAGAGAGAATTCTAAATACTAACAAAAGCCAAATCAGATAGTAAAAATTATCAGATAATGCAGACTTTTGGCAGGGCCACAGTTTTAGATGATAAAACCGCCATTATCAAGTGGTTGTTCATGTTTCTTGAAATGCATACGTTACGGGTGGCAAGTTATGTTGGCTCAAAGACCCTATTGCTTCTATAGCCTAGATCAAGAGGCTACCTTGGGTAAAATTTATTCCTACTAGTAATAATATATATTTTCAACTTTTCATCATAAGTGAAATTCTTATAGTTTATGTTGCAGTTGTTTGGTTTTTATGTCGGCTAGCGTGGAGTGCCTTTAAACCATTAGGTATGAAAAAAAAAAAATTGGATCATTTGAACTTTGGTTAAGTCATGATATTTTTTTTCTTTTTCTAATTATTTTGTCAACTGCTCAGGAATTCAGCAATTGTACAGAAATAAGCTGATATTGATTCAAGTAAAAGAAATACTAAAAGTCATTTGTTCTGAAATTGAGAAATTGGATGAATCACATCTTAACAAAGTAGAAGGTGACATTATTACAGGTGTCCAATTTGGGATTGTTGAGCTTGTTGAAGTTATCAGGTCCATTCCTGTAGAATTATATGTCCTAGATCATAATAATCGAAACCTGATTTCACTTGCAATTGTACATGGACAACATAAAGTCTTCAACCTCATATATGGGATCAGGTGCAAAATACAACCATCTCAACGATATTGATTACTTTGGCAACAACATGTTACATTTAGCTGCAGAGTTATCACCTTACAAACAGCTTAGTAGAGTGTCTGGGGCAGCTTTGCAGATGCAACGAGAGCTTCAATGGTTTAAGGTCAGCTCTTCTTCATTAGTTAGTTCTAGATGATGTACAATTTGAGTCCAGATCGGTTGGAGGCAAAACCATGCATGGGTCCAGTGTGCATGATTTTGTTTCCAGCCAATCAGGTCCTGAACAATGTCATTTGAGTCTTTGCATGATGCTGATTGGTATGTTATATATATCAGCTCACAAACCACTTTGCTATGATGTATTAATGTATATGTTTTAGTGCTGCGCTAAAATAATGGAATCAGAGCCTTCAATGTATTTTTGTGGCTCTACCTTGAATTAAATGAAGTGACATCAAGGTGGCATAATACCTCTAAAACTCTCGAAAACTGTCAAATAACAGGAGGTGGAGAAGTTCATACCACCCAAGCACAGAGAAAGTCGAAACAACAACGGCAAAACACCTCAAGCTTTGTTTACCGAGGAGCACAAGGACTTGGTCAAGGAAGGAGAAAAATGGATGAAGGACACAGCACAGTCATGTATGCTTGTGGCTACTCTGATTGCTACATTTACATTTGCAGCAGCATTCATTTTGCCAGGAGGAAATAATAATGATACGGGCATTCCTATTTTCTTACATACCACAGCTTTCTTAGTTTTTATTATCTCAGATGCATTATCGCTCTTTTCTTCTTCTACCTCAGTGTTGATCGTTTCAGGAATTCTCACATCACGATATGCAGAACAAGATTTCCTCGTATCATTGCACAGGAGATTGATAATTGGTCTTGCCACCCTATTCTTCTCAGTAGCAACTATGATGGTAGCCTTTGGTGCAACCCTTTTCCTTGTTCTTCATCATCGAGCTCAATGGGTAGCCATTCAAATAACTTTGCTTGGCAGTGTCCCAGTTTGTTTGCTTTACCGCAGTTTCCCCTATTGGTTGACATGGTAATCTCCACATATGGATCTGGCATCTTTGGTCTAGGAAAGTGATAGATCAAGGCTCTGTTCATGTGTGAGAGAGAGATTGAATATCTACTGTAAAATGTGTTCATTGATTAATTTTTCTTTTTTTGGTTTGCTATGTCAATTAATAACATTTGTGGGTTTAGATTTGTGAATTTGTAACTTAATTGGGATTGTCGAGAAGTAGTTTAATTTGG
>NW_010729864.1:1507-14412 GCF_000365185.1 Nelumbo nucifera
AACATTAGATTTTGGTCACTATGACCTGAATAAGATAATGTCGTAACACAAAAAAGGTTTCACTAAGAGGGGAGAAGAGAAGAAATCTGACTATTGGGTTGGGTTGGCTTTGAATCGGTTCAAGACTAGGTGGAACCAGTTCCAAACCGATAATAATTGAGACAATATACTCAGAACTAGAGTCAACTCATCAGTTCTGATTCCTAGAACCATAACCAACCTAATTAGTTAATGAACATTGGGTTCGTTAGGTCAAACCTGACCCATTGAATGTCGTATTTCTATGTAATATAAAATAACATATATATTATCTATAATATACATATAGTTAAATATATGTGGGTCAAGTTCAACATGCCAAGAGTTATAATAAGCGACCGAGGCACTCATTTTTTCAACTGGGTGGTAGAGGCTTTATTCAAGAAATACAACATCACCCATCGGGCTTCCACTGCATACCACCCCCAAACAAGTGGACAAGCTGAGGTATCCAACAGGGAGATCAAGTCCATACTTGAGAAAATGGTTAATCCAAAAAGTAAGGATTGGAGTTTGAGACTCGATGATGCACTATGGGCTTATCGCACAACTTACAAAACTCCTATAGGTATGTCCCCTTGTCGCCTAATATTTGGTAAGCCATGTCATCTCCCTGTTGAATTGGACCATAAAGCATACTGGGCAGTAAAGCAATGCAACATGCGCATGGATGAAGCGGGAAAACAAAGAAAGTTGCAGCTACAAGAGCTTGAAGAGATCCGCAATGATGCTTATGAGAGCTCCCAAATTTATAAGGAAAAGGCAAGAGTCTTTCATGACAGAATGATTTCAAGGAAAGATTTCTTAGTTGGTCAGAAGGTCCTCCTCTTCCATTCTAGACTTAAACATTTCCTTGGTAAGTTGCGATCTCGATGGGCTGGACCTTTCATCGTCACTAATATCCTACCTCATGGAGCAGTTGAAATTCAAAGTCCAACCACAACCAAGAAGTTCAAGGTAAATGGTCACCGCTTAAAACCCTTCTATGAAGGATTTCAAGTGTACGATGTGGAAGAGGTAGCTCTTGAAAGCCCAAAATATGCAAAATGATGCATGACCCCCTCACCCACCTTTTGCTGCAACAAAGTTCAGGGAAGTTCCCCTTATCTCTATATTGCTAAATTGCTATTTCTTTCTAACAATACTTGGATTAAGTGTGGGGGGGAGTATAGGATCTGATAAGTAGTATTTTTTTATTTTAGTTCAAAAAAAAAAAAAAAAACTCAACTCTTTTGAATTCAATTGAAACAATATTCTAGGAAAATTCTTGTGAACTTAGTAATGATGTACAATTAAGAAGTACACGACCTATCTGAAACCATTTCCTGTTAAGCTAGTCCTAAATTCAGGTTTAAGTAAATAGGGTGAATATTTTTGGTAGGATGGAGCATAAAATGCACCTACCAGCCAAGTAATTCAATAGTAGGATGGAGCATAAAATGCACTTACTAGCCAGCAATTCAAACAGTAGGATGGAGCATAAAATGCACCTACTGACCAAATAATCCTAAAAATGAGATGGAGCATAAAATGCACTCACTTCCACCAAGAAGAGAAAAAGAAAATAAAAGAGAGAGGAAATAAAAATGTTTTCCCTAGTTTATTACCTGGTTTGTAGTAGCAAAAATTGGATTGGTTGATGGATGAGTCATGTATAACTTGGTTGTATTGACTTAGCAGTTCGCAATAACCGACCTAGGATATTTGTGGAAAAAAGATGAAGGAAGATTGAGTTTAAAGTCTGGTAGAATAGTTTGCTTATCTTGCTTGAATTTTGTCTTGCCTGAGGACAGGCAAGGTCTAAGTGTGGGGGGATTTGATGAGAATGAAAATTATCATATTTTTATCCCTTAATATTCAATCTTTTATACTCATTTAGTGCCTAATTGGACTCACTATTCTTGTATTTCGATTTAGGGCATGAAAGGAGGCGTTAGGTGAAAAACAAGGCTAATCGGGTAATTTTGCACAGTTTCGGCGTTGCGTGGTAATTTTGGCATAACTCTCCCATCCAGACTCCAATTGAGATGATTCAAGATGCATTAGAAAGATAAAAACTTTACAAATTTCATGTTTTGAGTTTTGATAGATTCGGACTGCATCGAAGTCAAAATCGGGCCCGAAGTCTAAGAAAACTCGCAGAGAAGCCCCAGTTCGCTGGAGAAGACCAACCCAATTCAGCATGCAGTAGCAGGGCCCACTCATCATTCCTAATAGAATTCGACTAAGAGTCTTAATCAGATCTGATTTTTATTGTAATCTTAAAGAAAGAAAAGAGTTAGAGTCCAACTTAGTTAAGAGTTTCTATTTAGAGATAATGATAAGATTAGATCTGAATTAGGAAATAGGACTTTCTATTTTTGAGAAAGAGAACTCCTAAGAAGAGCTGAAAACTGCTCCCTCCTAAGGCTATATAAAGGGGGGCCGACTAGCACCCAGGCATCATCAAATCTTGGAAACAAGAATTCAGCAAGAAGGGAGAAAAGAAGCAGAATACGCCCCCCATCATCTGGAAGCTATAATTTCTACATGAAGTGTGTGTAAGCTTTTGATTTCTGGTTGAAAGGTTAGGGAAGCTTTGATTCTTAAACATTGTGAGATCTAATTGATTTTTATTTTAGTTCATTGCTTATGGGTATTGATATGTTTTCTCCGATTTCCTGTGAGGATTATTTTTATTGACTAAGCAAGAAGGATCCCTTGCTCATTCAATGAGAATAATCTATGGCCGATTGAACTTCCAATTTCGTATATGATTGGTAGGTCTAATCATGGTGACAACTAACATAAATTGATTATGGACAAGTTTTCAATTTATGTTAGGAGGATATATGATCTGGTTTAAACGGTCCGAGCTTGTGAGATCGTTGACTAGAATTGGGTCTCTCCCCTCTTAATGCTATTAATAGATTAAATCCTAAGAGCCTGTTTAGGACTGTCTATTAATAAGAGAAGCAATCAAAGAGCTTGTTTCAGTTGCCGAGAAATACGAGTAGAGGCTGGCTGTTAGAGTTTGTTAATGGCTATAACCAATTTATTCATAAACATATGAATTTATCCTTGCATCGATGATCAATGATAAGAATCAAGGTTGAACTTGTCCCTTCAACCAGAAGCTATCTCCCATCGATTTGATCCTTGCTTTATTTTATTTTATTTATTTTCCTTGCTTTTATAACAACCCCCCTATTTTATTTTCTCTTGGATATAAATCCACCCAATCTTTGTGGAGATGACCTTGCTCATCACTATCTACAAAAATATTTAATTTGAGCAAAACATTTATCTTTGGTAGGATTCGACACCCACCACTCCTAGTTGCTCTTCATTCTCTCCTCCTAGTTCTTTTTTATCCTTAGCAGCTAGATGGTCCATGAGAAAGAAGTCACTTCAAATTTCTAAAAGTTGTTTAGGAAAATTCTCTCAACCCCCTCAGATTCTTGAATTCCTACTCTCTACATTGCTAAACCATCTTCGCGCTCTATCAATATGAACATTGAGGACAATGTTTATGACATGTGTGGGGGAGGCTATAGTTATGCACCCGTATACATAAATGCATTGATAGGCCGCATAAACTGGTAAGCTCCTCGAAATTAATTGTTGTCTATAAAGTGAATTCACAAGAGAGAATATGATGAAGTTTGAGGAAAATTACTTGTAAGTGTTATAATTTGTTTCTATGACTTATTCAATTTTATCACAATATATGAGGATTAGGAAGTCGAATAGGATTTTCATCATGGCCAACACTAATTCTATTCATGTGTATAGTTGTACTTGATTGAAGTTTTAATGAACACTCGAGCATTTGGTGAACATCATGAACTGTTAATGCATGAATAAATTTTGATAGTTGAGGAAAAGAGGACAATAAGGAAGCAAAAATTGTCCTTGGACAAAGTTCGAACTACTCCGCTGTCATGAATTGAATAGTAAAACTAGCGGTTCATGATATGAGTTCAGTCCCAACTCCGCTATTTCAAGTTGAATAGTAAAACTAGCAACTCAGAATATGAGTAATGTCTATCTGCCTCTAGCTGTGACCTTTGTGAGATGGAGCATAAAATGCACTCACATTCAAAATATATATTCTTTCGGTGACGGCTGAGGTTCAAGAGGGAAAAATTATAGTTGGATATTCAATTTAGTGCATTGACAGGAGTTAAGATCAAGCTCAAGGTGATGGTTAGTCAGGGCGGTCAAGGAGCTACTATATACTAAATGGAATTGAGTGCTGGAGCATGAAGAATCTCATGTTCTTCCCGTCCTTCGTTTTTGTGTATGTGGTAAGAGTGGTTTGTCAAGGGGATGAATTAGAATACTTATGTATGATTTCCGATCACTTAACGCATTCTCATCCTAGAATTCATATGATAGATAGGAGTAATTTGGGGGAATGGGCAGTTTATGATCATTATCTTTGCTTGAGGACAAGCAAAAGGTTAAGTGTGGGGGTATTTGATGTGTGTGCATGCTATACATTGTTTTTATTGTCTCATACATGGTTTTTATGATAAATCTTAATGGTTCTTGCCCTAATTGAGCTGAATTTCAGGAAAACAAGAGTTTAGAACAGTTTGGGGTTAATAGAGCATGAAGACATAGTGATATTGCTACAAAGGAGCACTTCGGCCTAGGAGAATAAAGGCACAGCTGCAGCTTATTGAGAGGCTCCAGGAGGCAGCTGATTTTAGCAGAGTTCGAAGGGGAGTAGGACTCTAAAGCTGCAAGAAAGAGTATAAAAAAAAACGAGAAAGAAGAAATTAGGGTTCAATTTCTTGTTACAGGAACAAAGGAAGAAGTGCTGTGAGAAAGATCACAAGGCTGCCGAAGGAGAATTGGAGAGGAGATCGAGAATTCATGCAGAAGTTTTAGGTTGTCTTCTTCTTTAATTCAGCGATTTCGGTAACCTAGGTTCAACTAGGGTTTTCTTTTGTTTGAATCTTTCATTCTTTCTACCATGCGAACCATGATTGATGTTATTCCAGATCTGTGATTGATCTTTTAAGCTAATCCGATTGATAGTTATTCAGTATTGGGATTTCTTGATTAGGGTTTTCAATAGTAAGAGTAAATTCGACCGATCTGCTCTTGTTTCTTGGACTACCTATATTGCTTGAGAAAGGGTTTAGGTAATCAGACCAACTGATCAAGAAAACGAATTGAATGTATCTTAGAGATAATTTACATGATTCGTTTGGCATTCATTCAGCAAGAACTGATATCATTCGATTTCCTTGTCCTTAATGCATCTACAGTAATTAAATTCTTGATAGAGATATAAGGGTTGTTACTCGTAGATAGATTGGCATGTGCTTGAAAGAGGTTGTTCATAACAAGAAGAAAATCACCAACCCATAACTGAAATCAACTTCGGTTGGATAGTTTAATGAGATAACCACTGAATTGATTTTGCAATCATTTTCGTGAATTGCTTTCTCTATTTGATTCGGGTGGTTTAATTCGATAATACCTAAAATAGTTAGCTAATTATGAAGTAATTCATTGATTTTTCGGATTATTAGATAACATGAGGCAGATTTAGGACTAGTAGTTATTGGATTAATCCTCGTGGGAACGATACTTTACTCATAAGTATATTACTTGATCGGCTAGTGCACTTGCTAAGTGTAGTTCTAAATGCATTAATGGTCCATTCCAGTTCCATTCTCTATTCCAGAGGGAATCAATCATTACCTTGTATTAAACTAAGATAATCTAAGGGGTCTGATGAGAGAGGTTCGCTCGGAGATTTGTCAGAATTAACGGGGGAGAAGGAGAATGTTTGATTCAAGTGGTTTCCAATAACCCTCCACAGAAATGGCCGCTTACCCACTAGGAATAGAATAACTTGCTACAGTAGCTGAATCCGGAAACTGCGTTGGGGGTGGTGTGGGTGGTTCTTGGTAGACCTGTTCATGGGCCAGGTGGCCCGACGGGCTGGCCCGGCCCGGCCCGACCCCCGGACGGGCTTGAACAGGCTTTTTGGCCCACGGGCTTAACCTCGGGCCAAAAAGCCCAGCCCGCATAAAATTCGAGTCGGGCTAGGGCTTTGCCAAAATAGCCCGGCCCGAGCCCGGCCCGGCCCGACCTATAGTTAAACCTAAGTAAACCCGGCCCAACCTTTAGTTAAACCTAAGTAAAAACCCAATGTGATGTCTATTTGAATAAATTTTTTGATTTGAGAAGGTCATTGATTCACTTGTAGGCTCATTGTTCATTTAAATAGGGGAAAAAACATCTAAATTAGAATAAAAAATGTCCATTTGAATAGCGAAAATTTTGAATTTCTTTTATTAGGTCGGGCTTCGAGTTTTTTATCAGGGCCGAGCTCGGGCCCAAGTTATAGGCCCATTGGTCGGGCCGGGCTCGGGCTTGGGCCTAACAGTTTTCTGTTAATAAAGAGTCAAAGCACGGCCCGAGCCCGGCCCGGCCCGGCCCATGAACAGGTCTAGTTCTTGGAATGATCATTGACAAGGGAGAAAAAAAAGGGAGAGGGATAAAGGGTAAAATTAGGTTTTAAAAGTATTATACGTCATATGGTGTCAGGTGCATATGAGTTTTGATGGAATATTAATGGATATTCACGACGGTAATGATAATGTTAGTAAATTGTCAAAATCAATAGGGGTGGTGCAAGAAATAGTTAAACAATAAGAATACAATTTATTAATTAACTAAATAGTAGGAATAATTTAAGAAATTTATTGTTAAATTAGTACCCGATGTGACAATTCCATTGGAAGCACAATAACTCACTACATATTTGTATGTTGAAACAATGAAGGACAAAAGGTTACACCGCTTAAGTTACAACCTCTTGTTGAGTTAGTGAGAATTTGTACCCAATTAAATTTTCACCATAAGAGGCTGTAAGTGGTGTAACCCTGGCAGCTGAGACAGGCCACCCCAACCGACTTGGTGGCACCACAGTGTCAGCCTTGTCAGGATAGGTCTCCCTAGACCGACCCACTGGCTGTGAACATTCTAAACTAACACGAGTCTCATTAAGTGTCTAGTTTAAGGGTATTACACAGAAACATACCAAAGGAACATGAATCAAATATGTATCTTTATTCATTTACAATAAACTTATAAAGTACATCATTCTGATTGAAGCTAAGGGCATACAAAACTGTCTAACACTCTGATACCGAGCCCACGAAGACTCTCCACATCAGCACTCGCCTAAACGAACCATTTCGATCACATTAGATGTTTTTGCATGGTCAAAAGTAGAAATGCCCAGCATTGACTCTAGTATCATTACTCATAAGCTTAATTTGGACCCTTTAGTTAGGCCAATCAAGTAAAGGAAAAGAAACCTCTTCCTAGAGAGGTGGAGGATAGTAGATGAGGTAGTTGGGAAGCTCCTCACAACAGACTTTGTTAAAGAGGTCCAATACCCGGGTTGGGTAGCAAATCCTATGCTCGTGAAGAATGCAATGACAAGTGGCACATGTGTGTCGACTACACCGACCTCAACAAAGCCTGCCCAAATGACTGCTCCCCCTTCCTAGAATTGATCGCCTGGTAGATACAACTTTGGAGCACGAGTTACTAAGCTTCATGGAAGCCTATTCCGGCTACAATCAAATTCAAATGGGATTAGCCGACCAGGACAAGATTTCATTTGTAATTGAATTAGGGTTGCATTATTATAAAATCATGCCCTTTGGATTTAAAAACGCTTTACCTACCTTCCAGCAACTTGCAAACAAGATTTTTGATTGAGGTTTGAAGTCATTGCTGAAGCTCATGTTTTAATTGCCAATCAACAGGGTTGGGTTTCTAGATCTACTCCTTTTGTTAGTAATGATAGATCCTCCTTTCATGGAAGACCACCACAATAGAAGAAAGGGAAGGGAGTAGTAAGATCCCAATAGAAAAATATAAAATTAAATCTAAAGCAAAAAAATAGAAAAGTAAAAAATTAAACATATTAAAGTGATAACAGCTATAAAATCCCAATAGAAAGTAAATTATAGAACTTACAACGAATTCTGCTTGAGGAGCAACCTCCGTCGAGGGCTTGCTGACCTGATTGAGGTCCAAGTGGCAACTTGCAAGACATGCTCGCCAACGAATTCTGCTTGCATCCCATCACTCCCGAGTCTCTTGGAAGTCAACTCTCACACCGAATGTTTTGGAGCAAACCGAGTAAGGCACAAAGATTGGCCTATGTGCACAACTACCTCTAAGGACTTCGGAGCAGTTAGGCACGTCTTCTCGGAGATCCCGGACGCGTTACGTGAGGCCCACGCCAAACAATGCCTATATAAAGGCCTAACCTCCAACATCAGAAGGGACATGCGCAATTTAGTTCTCGTAGCTCTCTAGCTCTCTTACTTTCAGCTCTCTCACAAAATCTCTACATTCGCTGACTTAAGCATCGGAGTGCCCACCCCGGGTAAAGCAACCCGAGCACTCTAACAGTGCTTCCTTGCAGGTCGCATCATAGCCACCTCTCTAGCTTGTCACCATATAGCCAAGCATTAGAGCCACCTCTCCAGCTCGTCACCATTCAGCCAGGCATTAGAGCCACCTCTCCAGCTCTTCACCATTCAGCTTGGCATTAGAGTCACCTCTCCAACTCCTCACCATCTAGCTAGGCATCAGAGCCACCTACCCAGCTCATCACCATTCAGCTAGGCATCAGAGCTACCTCTCCAACTCGTCACCATCCAGCTAGGTGTCAGAGCCACCCCCAACTCTTCACCATATAGCCAGGCATCAGAGTCACCTCTCCAACTCGTCACTATTCAGTTAGGCATCAGAGCAACCTCTCCAGCTCATCACCATTCATCTAAGCATCAGAGCCACCTCTCCAACTCATCACCATACAGCCAGGCATTAGAGTCACCTCTCCAGCTAGGCATTAGAGCCACCTCTCTAGCTCGTCACCATTCAGCTAGGCATCAGAGCCACATCTACAATTCATCACCATCTAGCTAGGCATCAGAGCCACCTCCCAGCTCGTCACCATTCAGCTAGGCAACGAAGCCACCTTCCTGGAAGGAACCATTCAGCTAGGCGTCTAACCCACATTATAGGTAGGGATTATTTAGCTAGGCATTTGAGTCACCAGCCAGCCGGGAGCTGCCAAAATGCACATCATCAACTATCATGCACCTAAACAAATCATTGTATATACATACATACATATATATATATATATGCTTCCAGGGGCTACACAATGGGAGGTACCATATCCCCCAACCCTAGTGGCAATGGAATTTGATCCTAGGTCTTTGCTACAATGACTAGAGATCCTACCAACTAAGCCACCATCAAACCAAGTATCAAATAAATCAAATTAAATTTGCTTATTTTTTTTGGCACGATTTGTTTTTCATTTTGGTAACCATATTTGAGTACCCCTATCTTTCATTGCTTGTGGCATGACATTTGCTTTTTGAGATGGAAAATGAAACATCAAATATGCCATGACCCATGCCTTTGGTTGTAGTGTGTTTGTTGTCTCTATGTCATTAGTGAATAAAAGCCAATGGGGATGGTTGGTCATCAGTGTTATAGGCTGAACATTAGATTTTGGTCACTATGACCTGAATAAGATAATGTCGTAACACAAAAAAGGTTTCACTAAGAGGGGAGAAGAGAAGAAATCTGACTATTTGGTTGGGTTGGGTTTGAATCACTTCAGGACTAGGTGGAACCAATTCCAAAATGATAATAATCGAGACAATATACCCAGAACCAGAGTCAACTCATCGGTTCTGATTCCTAGAACCATAACCAACCTAATCAGTTAATGAACATTGGGTTCGTCAGGTCGAACCTGACCCATTGAATGCCCTATTTCTATGTAATATAAAATAACATATATATTATCTATAACATACATATAGTTAAATATATGTGGGTCAAGTTAAGCCCAAGGCGGGTTTAAAGTGTTAGGCCTATGCTCAACCCTAAAATTTGGGGCTCTAATGAGGGCCCGAGCCTCGACTAGGGCTTAAACACAAAATCTAGGTCCAAGAGTGAAATTTTCCAAGTCGCTTAAATGTTCACCCTTGTTTTATGACAAAAATAGCAGGGTAAGGTGCCTTCAATACTTTAAAAGACATAGTTAGAAAAAAAGTTACCCAAGGCCAATTCATTAGTTATTGGGTTAGACCAGTTTGGTGGATGGTTTTGGCTTTTTTCTTGGAGTAAATAGGGTTAGGTGTATGATCGAATTGGTTAAGGGTTGAGTCATGGTTTAACAATAAGCTGACAAGTTGGTCTCGTCCAACTTTTTAAACATTGGTTAGTGTCATATGTTTTATTATAAATAGAATAAATAATGTTGTTATAAAATATGTAGAATATGTATTGATTTATTTATATTTTATTTTAGTTTTTCATCTTTCACAAATAAAAAAGTTAAAAATTGCACTTTGAGGCAAAAAAATTGGTAAAGTGGTTGCAATAATTTATTAAATAAATTATTAGTTATTATTTAATTATTAATGTAATAATTAATAATTATTTATCTATACTGTATAACTATTACTTTATTAATAATTTATTTACAAATTTAAATAATTTAGTGTAATTGTCAATATTATTTTCATTTATAGGTAATTAATTAATTTACTATTAGTGGTTTTCATATTTACTTTATCATTTTATATTAATTATTAATTTACTTAAATAATTAAATTAATTTTTGATGATTAGTTTTAATTAATCAAATAATAATTAATACTTATTTATTTATATTTTAGAAATTATTTTCTTTTTATTAATGTACTTGTGAAATTATTAATAATTTATTTTCTAGTTTAATTATTATTAAATAGAAATCATTAATTATGATTGTTATGCAATAGTAATGAGCTAATAATTTGTTAATTATTTTCATTTACTTTAATAAATTCTTAATTATTGATTTACTATAAAAAAGTAATTAATAAATAATAAATATTTTAAATGAATATTATATGATTATTATTTATGAGCTAGGAATAAAACGATTCTAGCCAAAGATGATTAACTTCGTAATTATAGCCATGGAATTATAGTTATCCGTGGCGATAGTGATAAATAGCTCTTTAGCCAAGGACAGAATAACTTTTAACCACGCACGTGGCTAAAGATCAACTTTTGCTTTTATAACTTATAGCCACGCCGTGGTTATAAATATCTTTTAACCATGGGCAGAATAACTTTTAACCATGGACAAATTGTCCCTAGCTAGCTCAACTTCTACCTTTGTAACTTATACCCGCAGATACATTATAGCCGTGGTTATATATATCTTTTTGCCACGGACAGAATAACTTTTAATTACGAACAAATTGTCCGTAATTAAAGCTCATTTTCTGCTTTTGTAACTTATAGCCACAATACATTATAACCGTGGCTATAAATAATTTTTAGCCACAGATAAAATAATTTTTAACTATGGACAAATTGTTGTAGGTAAAGCTCACCTTTTAACCACGGACAATTTATCTGTAACTAAAGCTCATATTTTGCCTTTATAACTTATAGCCATGGATGCATTATAACCGTGGCTACAAATATCTTTTAGCCACGGACAAATTATCCGTAATTAAAGTTTAACTTTTTGACACGGACATCAAATTGTCGGTGGTTATATCCTGTGTTTTAGCTACAGTTTTTTGGACGTTAGCATTCTGAGTGTGTGTTTTGGAGAAAAAAAAGGATGGATGGAGAAGGGAATTTGGGACAATAACTCTTGCGAGCAAAATAGAGGATTCGAAAGAGATTATGATTCCATATACCAAGTCCCATATTTGTTCGGTGGAAAATGGCGATGGGGGCAGAGATGGATAGGGAAAACAGAAATTGTGACGGAGGCTACCTCAATATTGGGACCACATATCCATTATGAGGTCGCTGTGGACGATCGATGATAGGATTGCCTCAAGCCATCTAATATGGAACCTGCCCCAACAAGACACCCAACCACATATTTGACCAATAAAAAGCCGTGGAGTTAAAAAAAGAATTAGACAGTTTGAAGGTTCTTTATGTTATATATGAGACTAATATATGGTTGTAGTGTAGTTTCACGTGTTAGTGCGTCTTGATAGTGTTGTTTCTATTTTTTTATCAAAATAGAATAAAAAAAAAATAGATTCTAATAGTTGGATTCGGATATCTGTTAGTGCCCCATTTTCCTGTGTTCTGTCATCTGTGCTATAAATCAAAGCTTGAATTCAACGGCCCAAGTGARTCTTCACAAGCAAATAAGTGTCCCGGCCCCGTCCGGCACTTCCATTTACAAGTGCCAAATGAAGCCAGTAAAGGTCAAGCCCCATGCTGTTTGTGTTCCGTTGCCGGCTCAAGGCCACATAAACCCTATGCTCAAACTGGCAAAACTCCTCCATTTTAGAGGCTTCCATATCACCTTTGTCCACACGGAGTTCAACTATCAGCGCCTGGTGAGTTCGAGAGGCCCAGAATCTGTCAAAGGATTGAACGACTTCAGATTCGAGAGCATCCCTGACGGATTGCCACCGGACAACAAGCGAGGCATACTAGATCTTCCGGCACTATGTAGATCGATGCCAAGGAATTGTGTAGTTCCATTCCACAATCTAGTAAGGATGCTCAATAGCTCACCAGATATGCCTCCTGTCACCTGTATCATATCAGATGGGGTCATGAGCTTCACTTTACAGGTTGCTCAAGACTTGGGCATTCCTGAGTTAGTCTTCTTTACACCAAGCGCATGTGGTTTCTTGTGTTACTTATATTATGARCAGCTCATGGAAAGAGGCTACTTCCCACTGAAAGGTATATATACAGCATACTTTTTTTCTAGTCCTTGATCCTTTTCATTTCAATCATGGATATGAATTAAAAAAGTTTCACCTTTCACGGAGTTA
>NW_010729866.1:7248-17543 GCF_000365185.1 Nelumbo nucifera
AGCTTGGATCTATACACTAGCCACATGAGTTTGGCCCAGCCTTTATTACAAAGCCTAACCGAATTCACTAAGAAGTCTAGATAACCCCTGAGCCCATCACATGGACCCTATGGGCCCAACACTTACACTAAGTGGTTCTTAGGCCAAGCCATCTTATAAAAGCCCAGGGACTGTGGGCAGGTGCAAGATTAGCCCATCAGGTAATATCCTAAATGGCCTTACACTTAACCTCGCAGCCCATAATGATCCAGCACTGCCCAACAAGAGAGGACCTCTCCCTCGGCTACAAGGAACAGTGCTGCACTCTCTACTCACATGGATCCCGGGAATTAAAACCATTTGCAAACATTTTGCAACCATACCTAAATATATATCATATATATAAATTTTGCAAAAACAAAATTCCAACGATTGAAATCAACTACCAGCAGTTTGGTTTCCATTAGAGAGAATGCATTCCCGTTCATTACCTTTGTCCGACATAGGGGCTGATCTTGTCACTATGATCACCCACTTAGATGAATTCTCAGACTGCCCTAACATGCTCAGGTTTTGACCCCCGCTAAGGATCTCACTGATTGGCATATCAAAGACAACCCAATCCGACACTTAGTGAAGTATCATAATCGAGTCTAGGGGTCAGGTGTAACTTTCCAGTTTTGCCCATCTATTTTTAAGGTCCAGGGCAGTACTGGAAATTTGGTCCGGTTCAAGGATTCGAATAATCCCATACTACACGTGCCTTGGGTCTTACCTTGGTGGCTGAGACAGGCCATTCCAACACTTGGCAGCACACTAGTATTAGCCTTGGTAGGATAAATCTCCCCAGACTTATCCAATGGCTATGAACATTTAAAACTAACACGAGTCTCATTAAGTGTCCAGTTTTAGGGTTTTACACAAAATCAGATTGAAGCTAAGGGCATACAAAACTATCTAATAGAAGCTTGCAGGAAGGTAGGGCAAAATTTCAAAAATTTCTCTCCCATGTGGGAATCACATTCCCTGTTTTAGAAAAACTGCATTTTTCAAGGATCAATCTTGAAACAATGACCGAACCTGATCTGAACCAAAACAGTAGGAGAGGGATATACTTGATACGAAAAAATAATATCTTCCAATGTAGGTGTTCACGCCCAAGGAAGGATCCAAAGACTGCTCCCACTAAAGATGACACAAGTGCAGGATGGAGCAAAATCAACAGTGTTCTTCCAAAGAACCAAATCCTTCACCAAGAATTTGCTGGAGGGTAGGTGAGCATGACTCTTATTCAGTTTTTCACCAAAAACTGATATCAAGAACGCTTCTTGATTGCTCCTACAACAATGGAGGTCGAACTGGCTATGGCGGCAATTGGAGGAGAATGGGGAGAATATGGCACAGTCACACTGTTGTTGTCTTCTCTCTATGTAATCTGAGATCTGATCTCTAGAATTTTGGGGGGATGAATGGTTCGCCCCCTCCTCCTTTTATAGCCTTAAAGAGAGCTCCTAATCTCATTAGGAGTTTTCCGAATCCAAATCTGTATTTGGATAAGGAGTTTTCTTTAAGAGATAAGGATAAGACCTTATCTTATCTGCAGATTAAATCAGCTCTCTCCTAATCTCATTAGGAGGTTTCTAGATCCAAACCTGTATTCAGATCAAGACTCTCTGAGTGGATAGGGTAAGACCCTATTCTATCTGCTGATCCAATCACAGATCTGCCCCACTAATTAATTAGTCCAACTAAACCAGTTCGAAATGGGCTTTAGGCTCAATAAGTCTAAGTGATCATTAACCTTCCAAACTGCTGCCAAGTTGGGCTCCTTTATATGGCGTGGGACCCAAACATTGATCTACACATCAGCCACATGGGTTCAGCCCAGCCTCTGTTACAAGGCCTCGCCGAATTCACTGAAAAGACAGTGAACCCATTGAAGCCCATCACATGGGCTCCTAATGGGCCCAACACTTACACTAAGTGGTCCTTGGGCCAAGCCACCTTTTAAAAACCCAGGGACTATGAGCAGATGCAAGATTAGCCCATCAGGTATTACCCTCAAAGGTCTTACACTTAACCTCTCAGCCCAAAATGATCATACACTACCCGATAAGAGAGGGACCTCTCCCTCGGATACAAGGAACAATGCTGCACTCTTTACTCACATGGATCCTGAGAATTAAAACCTTTTGCAAAGATTTTGAAACCATAATATATATATGTATATCCATATATAAATATATTTTGCAAAACAAATTTCAACGATTGAAATCGGCTGCCGGCAATCTTGGTTTCCATCGAAAAGAGTGCATCCCCGATCATTACCTTTGTCTGACAAAGGGGCTGATCCTATCACTATGATCACCCACTCTGATGAATTCTCAGACTGTCCTAACATATCTAGGTTTTGACCCCCTTTAATGATTTCATTGATTGGCATATCAAAGACAGCCCAATCTGACACCTAGTGTAGTATCATAGTCGAGTCTAAGGGTCAGGTGTAACATTCCAGTTTTTCCCACTAATCACCAAGGTCCAGGGCAATACTGGAAATTTGGTCCAATTCAGGGTTTCAAGTAAACCTACACTGCATGTACCTCGGGTCTCACCCTAGCAGCTGAAACAGGCTACCCCAACACTTGGCGGCACATCAGTGTCAGCCTCAATAGGATAAATCTCCCTAGACTTATCCAACGGCTGTGAACATTCTAAATTAACACGAGTCTCATAAGTGTTCAGTTTAAGGGTATTACACAGAAACACACCACTATAACATGAATCAAATATGTACTTTATTCATTTACAATAAATGTCATAATGTACATCAATCTGATTGGAGCTAAGGGCATACACTATCTAACAGCTCCCACTTGCACTTAGGTCCAATCGGGTACAAGCCGGAGTCCCAGACTTTCCACGTGTTTCTCAAACACTTTTTGTGTTAGTGGCTTCGTCAAAGGGTCTGCCACATTCTCCGCTGATGCTACCTTTTAACATCAATTTCCTGTAAATCCAGTGTTGTCACACAACAGTGGAATGGGTGATGTGATGAATTCCAAATTCAAGAATGAACACCATCATTCATAAGGTAGCCTCACTTAAGGCAATGTGTTCGGCTTGGGTTGTGGACTATCATTTTCACTACTTAGAAACCCTGTTTGCTGACTCTCAAGAAACAACATATGATCCTATCGTGAAAACATACCCAGATGTAGACTTTCTATCATTTGGATCTAATTGGAAATTGACATCAGTATACCCCTGGATTTGTAGTGAGCTACCATCGAATACCAGACAAAACTCTTTTGTCCTCCGAAGGTACTTATGTATATTTTTCACAACAATCCAGTGCTCTTGCCCTGGGATGGCCTGGAATCTGCTTACTCACTGCCTGAGCAATGTCAAGACGAGTGCACAACATGGCATACATGATGCTCCCTATGGCTGAGGCATAGGGAACGTCCTTCATGCCCTCAGTCTCCTCAGAAGTCCTGGGAGACATCTTCTTGGAGAGAGTGACTYCGGGCCTGAAAGGAACATTTCCCTTCATGGAGTTCTCCATAATGTATCTCTTGACAATTTTGTCAATGTAAGCAGATTGGGATAATCCCATTATCCGCTTCGATCTATCTCTATAGAGTCGAAGACCTAGTATATAGGAGGTTTCTCCAAGATCTTTCATGGAGAATAGCTATGAAAGCCATACTTTCACCATAGTCAACATTCCTACATCATTCCCAATGAGTAGAATGTCGTCTACATACAGAACAAAGAATGTAACCTTGTCCCCACTGGACTTCTTGTAAACACAGGGCTTATCCGGATTATGCTCAAAGTCAATCCTTTTGACAGTAGAGTCAAACTGAATGTTCTAACTCATAGAAGCTTGCTTAAGTCCATATATGGATCTATTTAATTTACATACCATGTGTTCCTGACCCGTAGCTGTGAAACCTTGCATTTGCTGCATATAGATATCTTCAGTAAGATCTTCATTCAGGAACGTAGTTTTGACATCCATTTTCCAAATCTAGTAGTCATGGTATGCTGCTACAGCTAGTAGGATCCGAATGGATTTAAGCAAGGCCACAGGTGAAAAGGTTTCCTCATAATCGATGCCCTCTTTCTGAGTATACCCTTTCGCCACTACACGAGCTTTGTAGGTCTCAACCTTACCATCGGGGTCCTTCTTCCTCTTATAGATCTATTTGTAACCAATTGCTTTTACCCCGGGGGGCAGATCTACTAGAGTCCAGACTCCATTGGTCTCCATCGAGTCCATCTCAACTCTCATGGCATCTATGTCCAACATAGCTTCTGTATAAGTCATGGGATCCTCCTCACAAGTCATAGCTTCCACCAGGTAACTATCCTGGTTATAGCCAAAATGGATTAGAGGCCTAGAAACCCAGGTAGATCTTCTAGGTTGGTCAATACCTGGAACTTGTGGGACACCTCCCACTGCTCCTGAGCTCTCCTCATCAAGAACAACTTCCTGATGATGATTGTTCAAGATATAGTCATCCTCCAAGAAATGGGCATTCTAACTACAGAATACCTTCTCTTCTCCTAGGTCATAGAATAGGTAGCCCACAGAGCCCTTGGGGTAGCAACAACTGGTATTGGATTCCAATTAGTTCGCACTCGTTCTTTTAACGTGTGCTGGACAACCCCAAATCTTCAAGTGTTTGACACTTGGTTTCTTTCCGGTCCAAAGTTCATATGGAGTATTTGGAACCGATTTGGATGGAACCCGATTCAGCACGTATATCGCAGTCTCTAATGCCTAACGGCAAAAGGATGTGGGAAACTCTGAGTGTACGAGAAGTGACCGGACCATATCTAATAAGGTCCTAGTTCTCCTCTCTGAAACACCGTTAAGCTATGGTGTAGCAGGAGGAGCAAACTATGATACTATCCTGTTGACCTTCAAGTAGTCCCTGAATTCGTCAGAGAGATACTTGCCACCTCGATCCAATCGAAGGGTCTTATTTTTTCTCCCTAACTATTTCTCGACCTCCTGTCTGAAATCCTTGAACTTTTCAAAGGATTCTGACTTGTGTCTCATTAGGTACACGTAACCATACCGAGAATAATCATCAGTAAATGTAATTTAATACACGTGCTGGTGACGAGTCCTAACACTCAGGGGGCCACATACATCCGTATGTATTAGGTCAAGCGTGCCTGTACATCTTTCAGGTTTACCGTTAAATGGCCGTTTCATCATCTTACCCTGAAGGCAAGGCTCACAAGTGGGAAGATGTTCTATAATTAGAAAATCCAAAGGACCATCCTTTACCAACCTTGTGATATGATCAATACTGATATGGCCAAGTCGGTAATGCCACAGGCACATGGGATTAACTGTATCACATATTTGTTTCTTAGGGATAATAGTCAACGTAGTTTCGGCTATGTTAGTTTTAGATGTTAGTTTTAGAAAAGGATGGAGAAGATAGAGACCATTCTCAAGTTCCCCGTATGCGATGAATCTGTTGTTTCTTTTAATAATAATCGCATTACTAAAGACGACAGAATATCCATTCGCACTTAATTTTGAATCAGAATTTAGATTTCTTGTCAAATTTTGTACATAAAAACAATCTTTCAGTACAATTGATCATTCTCTAAAAATTAATTCTACGGTTCCTATGGCCATAGCTACAACACTTGCAGAAGTCCCCAAGTAAAGTGTCACCTCTCCTTCACTCAGCCTTCTGCTTACCTTGAAACCCTACAGTGAATTACAGCATGAGTTGAAGCCCTGGAGTCAATACACCAGGACGCAAAAGTTTCCAACAAATTGGTTTCTATGACAAGGATTCAAAATTAACTTTCTTGGATTCCAGGTATTGAGGACAGTTCCTCTTCCAATTGCCGATCTGCTTACAAAAGTGACAGGCATCTGATGCCTTGTCTTTCCTCTGTTTCTTGGGTTTGGTGGCCTTCTTCTAGGGATTTCTCATTGCCCTCCTCTTCTTGCCTTTCTTTTCAGCTTCAACAAGCATTGCTAAGGGCTCATTCTTCTTTATCAGTTCTTCGACCCTCTACAACATATTGTTGAGTTCTTGAACGCTGACATTCAACTTATTCATATTATAGTTCATAATGAATGGATTGAAGAACAGAGGCAAAGAGTTTAGAATGGCGTCTATCTGGGTCGTTTGATCTAACCCAGATCCAAGAGTCTCAAGCTCATTGATTTAACCCATCATCCGAAGACAATGGTCATGAACTTGCTGCCCCTTGGACATCTGCGCAGTCATGAACTGTTTCAAGACCTTCTGTCGAGTAGAACGATTCTGTTCTTCGTACATTGTCTTTAGACTGTCCAATATGTCCTTGGCCAGCTTGATCTGATCGAACTGCCTTTGTATTGGATTGTCCAGGGAGGCAATGATGTAACACCGGGCGAGGGAGTTTTTCTCCGCCCATTCCTGATAGTT
Organism: Nelumbo nucifera; assembly: GCF_000365185.1. Next base: position 13,680 of record NW_010729866.1, read on the forward strand.
CCTTCTCCGTGCCTTAGAAGCCCTATCTCCCGGATGTTCTGGGGTAGGATACTTAGCCACCTTATCCAGTTTTTCAGAAGTATAGTTTGGGCCCTTAAGCTTGTTTTCATCCAAAAGCTTTGAAAATTATATGTTTGCCATTTTCTGATAAAAGAGCAAACATTAGTCCACAACCTAATTTGATTCATGTTATTTATATAGATATGGCTTTTAATCTATGTTCCATTCCCATTTATTCATCTCTGAGATTTTCCTCCTATCTCAGTGACAAAGACTGTGAATTGTCTCTAGAAATGTGGGAAATCAAATAGGGTGCATGGAGCCAACTGTTTTAGCTGTATAACCCCACCACATTTCTGTGAAGGATCATATCCACTCATCGTATGAGCTTTCCCTTTGGCCTCTATCTGACAAGGTTCATTGACATTTTAGGTTAAACCTTTCTATCCAGTGAGTGCTGACCCATCATATTCGTGAATGCCAAGGTACCGTGAGAGTCTCCCATTTTCTGGTGAGGTCCTCCCACATCAGTCTATGATGCCCTTATCATCTTATGAAACACTCCGACAAATCCAACAGCAAATGGATAACCCAATTTTATGGTGTGTTTCCACATTACTGAAAGACCCATCTTAATGCTAATGATGGAAGGCCTTTAGAGAGTTCATCATATGAATCTCCCTATCACATGCACTCATATTTCAGGAGGGAACAAAAGTTACGCCCTAATTTAATTTAGGTCAAACCAGATTGGCTCCCACTGACTTTCATAAAGCTAGATTTCTGGTGGGCCCTAAACGGCTAGGGTTCCGCACGTATCCTTTTCAGGGGTGTGGGGCCCACCACTGAGGGAGATCATCTAATGATCTTCAGGGACACCATGGCAATGATGTGCATTCAGCTATGGTGTGCGCAAGAGCCACTGTTGTATTTGCATGAGCCAAAGTAATCATGGCCCATGTACATTGCACATCTCACATCCATACATCACATGCAAGGATAGAATTGATCCAATCAATTAATATCTGTAAAGCCCATTATTAATGCCCATTTTAATTCATAATATTACCAATTAATATTATCTAGGTATATGGGCTGAATAGGGTTAAGTAGTTCGGCCCATATAGCTCATCTGCAATTAGTGGGCTTTTGCAGTTTTAACACCTTAAAACTGGGCCTTACAGGTGTGGGCTGAATTAAGTCTCTCATTTAACCATCAATCCCTTGGCCCAAAAGTGGAAAATTAGGGCTGACATCAGCCTCCATCGAACCACTGATTCGGTCCAACCAGTTTGAACCAATCTGGTTCGAATGGGTCTAGGGTTTGATTTTTAATTCAAGAAACGATTTGAAATTAAAATTACTCATTAAAGAACAAGCAAGAATTAGTCATAAGGCTGTTCGCACATCTCCATCCTGCAAAACAAATGTCAGATCACAGTTTGCAGTTTCATAAACTGCAAATCGCAAATAGCGATTTTCATATATGCGAAATCTCCTCATTTGCACTGCCAACTTCGATCATCAAATAAAATAAATAGAAAACCCTAGTTTTTCTATTAAATTACATCAGATTGAATACCTATACATTCAGTCTAAAAATTAAAAAAAAATTAATTACAGATCAGAATAAATAGAACTGCAAAATCGCAGATATCCGGCGCCAATCAAGATTTCGATCTCCATTTGTATGAACAGTCCATAAATCAAGAAAATAATAAAGAACAATTATAAATAAATTCCAGATTTATAAAAATTATTTTCAAATCATTCACCCTTTAACTGGGAACCGATTTCCTAGAAAAACCCTAATCTAAGCAAATCGGGTAGAACGCTTTCTGCCCATTTGCGCAGGTTCAGATCTAGTCTATTTCGGTTCAATATTTGAACCTCGCTCTGATACCACTGAAAGGATGAGAGATCCATCATATGGATGGCTGAACCCTGCAGGAAGGTAGGGCAAATTTTCAAAAATTTCTCTCTCTCCCATGTGGGAATCACATTCCCTGTTTTAGAAAACTGCATTTTTCAATGATCAATCTTGAACCGAGGACTGAACCAGATCTGAACCAAAATAGTAGGATAGAGATATACCTGATACGAAGAAATAATATATTCTAATGGAGGTGTTCACGCCCAAGGAAGGATCCAAAGACTCCTCCCATTGAAGATGACACAGTGCAGGATGGAACAGAATTAGTAGTGTTCTTCCAAAGAACCAAATCCTTCACCAAGAATTTGTTGGAGGGTAGGTGAGCACGACTCCCAATTAGTTTTTCACCAAAAACTGATATCAAGAATGCTTTTTGGTTGCTCCTACAACAATGGAGGTCGAACTGGCTATGGCAGCAACTGGAGGAGAACGTAGAGAAGATGGCGCAGTCACACTGTTGTTGTCTTCTCTCTGTGTAATCTGAGATCTGATCTCTGGAATTTTGGGATGGTATGAATGGTTTGCCCCCTCCTCCTTTTATAGCCTTAAAGAGAGCTTAATCTCACTAGGAGTTTCCTAAGACAAATCTGTATTTGGATAAGGAGTTCTCTTTAAGAGATAAGGATAAGACCTTATCTTATCTGCAGATTAGATCAGCTCTCTCCTAATCTCATTAGAAGGTTTCTAGATCCAAATCTGTATTCTGATTTAGACTCTCTGAGTGGATAGGGTAAGACCCTATCCTATCTGCTGATCCAATCCCAGATCCGCCCCTCTTTAATTAGTCCAACTAAACCAGTTCGGAATGGGCTTTAGGCCCAATAAGTCTAAGTGCTCATTAACCTTCCAAACTGTTGCCAAGTTGGGCTTTTTTGTATGGCGTGGGACCCAAACATTGATTTACACATCAGACACATGGGTTCAGCCCAACCTCTATTACAAGGCCTGGCCAAATTCATTGAAAAGACAGTGAAACCCTTGAAGCCCATCACATGGGCTCCTAATGGGCCTAACACTTACACTAAGTGGTCCTAGGGCCAAGCCACCTTATAAAAACCCAGGGACTGTGGGCAAATGCAATATTAGTCCATCAGGTATTACCCTGAATGATCTTACACTTAACCTCTTAGCCCATAATGATCATACACTACCCGATAAGAGAGGACCTCTCCCTCGGCTGCAAGGAACAGTGCTGCACTCTCTACTCACATGGATCCTGGGATTTATAACCTTTTGCAAAAGTTTTGAAACCATAATATATATATGTATATCCGTATATAAATATATTTTGCAAAACAAATTTCAATGATTGAAATCGGCTACGGGCAGTCTTGGTTTCCTTCAGAGAGAGTGCATTCCGGATCAATATCTTTGTCCGACAAATGGGTTGATCTTGTCACAGTGATCACCTACTCAGATGAATTCTCGGACTGTCCCAACATACCCAGGTTTTGACCCCTCTAAGGATCTCACTGATTGGCATATCAAAGAAAGCCCAATCCGACACCTAGTGTAGTATCATAATCGAGTCTAGGGGTTAGGTGTAACTTTCCAGTTTTGCCCACTTATCACCAAGGTCCTGGGCAATACTGGAAATCTGGTCCAGTTCAGGGTTTCAAGTAAACCTACATTGCATTTACCTCAGGTCTCTCCCTGGCAGCTAAGACAAGCTACCGCAACACTTGTCAACCCATCAGTTTCAGCCTTAGCAGGATAAATCTCCCTAGACTTATCCAATGACTGTGAACATTCTAAACTAACATGAGTCTTATAAGTGTCCAGTTTAAGGGTATTACACAGAAACACACCACTATAACATGTTAGACAGTTTTGTATGCCCTTAGCTTCAATCAAGAATGATGTACTTTATGAATTTATTGTAAATGAATAAAAGTACATATTTGATTCATGTTCCCTTGGTATGTTTCTGT